>NDGM011255590.1:0-29537 GCA_002564305.1 Octomys mimax | reverse complement strand
AGAGAGAGAGAGAGAGAGAGAGAGAGAGAGAGAGAGAGAGAGAGAGAGAGAGAGAGAGATGAACAGAAGCATATTTCACAGAACACTGTCCTTCCTATACAATTTAAAAAGTGACTTCAAAGTGATTGTAATAAGACAAGGAAGTACGACTCAATACCTAGGAAGAAATAAGTGCTCAGGATCCTTCCACATGCGTGTTGCATGCGTAAAGAGGATCACATCATGAATTCGGCTTGAGAGTTCTTTCCAAGGAAACCTTTCCGTCTGATCACACACAAGCATCACACACAAGCACTGGCTCCTATTACTCCTGCACAAAATTCAGGATGGGGACAGAGGCTGTTATCTGCACCAGTGGTTCCTCTAAAAACTTTGACACTCTAAAGACAAAGTGCATTTTTAAACAGTGTGCACCTCACAAGCACATCAGTCAGTCCAACCCCCAAAAGATATACAAGCAAACAGGTAATGAAGACAGCACATAAAAAGTCTATATTCAGTGATGTCCATACCTGGTTAAACCTAGAAAATGTAACTCCTAGCCTACACTATGTTACTCCCCCATGGGAAGTCCTGTTCTAAGTGTCTTATATATATGGTCTCAGTTCAAAACAATTCCACAAAAGTATTTCTACTTTATTTTTCTGAAGGAGGGAGCGCTCAGGATGCCCTCAGGGCAGATCTGGTTTGGCTTGAGGATGAGGGGATCGAACCACAGAATCCTGAGTCTGACTGCTTTATTCCAGTAGGCACTTAAATACCTGAGCTAATGGGCACGCCCCCAAACCAATAACATGTTTTTTTATTAATCCATTAAATAGCAGTATGTTACATACTGAATTTGTAAATCTTTTTTTTTTTTTTTTTTTTTTTCTCAGAACCAGGGATTGAACTCTGGCCCTTGCACTTGCCAGGCAAGCGCTTATTCTACTGAGCCATCTCCCCGGCCCAATATTTCTACTTTAAAAGTGATATAATAGAAAAGAAATCAGACTAACCTCCTCAAGATTATATGGGTGGTGATGGGAGAAGCTAGAATTTGAATTTAGGAAATCTGGTGTATGAATTACTTACCCATATCTGCTGCTTATAAAAATCTACAAAATGGTATTTCAATTTTAGATCCTAGTAATATTCACAAAATATTGAGTACCTGCTTTATATCTGGCCTCTAATGCATTTTATTTCATACAGTTTTGCCACTGACTTTATAGAGGCATAGGCATACTCATCCCTATTTTAGAGATGAGGAAGCTTGCTATGAAACAATTTGCCTAAGTATCCTCAGCTAACTAAATGAAGGAGTTAACCTTCAAATTTTGTGTGTTTAAGTGTTTGAAATAAACATATGTCCCTTTATTTTGTACTATTCCTCAAAAACTGGAAAGTTAATCCCTGAACTAGGGAGGCTGGAAACAGGAGGATCGCTATGCATCTGAGCTGCATAGTGAGATCCTGTACCAAATACAGTTTTTAAAAAATGGCTTCTATTACTATTTTTAAAAACTGGAAACTAACCCCTATCTCACTATTTACCAAAGCCAACCCAACATAAATTGTAACTTAAATGGAATACATAAAACTGCTAGAAAAGAGAAAAAATGCATCAAGATGTTGGAACTGATAAGGAATTTTCAGAAAAGGCCACCAGTAACATAGAGAAAAATAAAACCAACAAAAACAGACTAATGATACTACATCAAACTAAAAAGTCTCTGCTCAACAAAATAAATAGTCACATATGAAGGAACAACTTACAGAAATGAAAAAATTATTCACAAATATATGTCTGATAAAGTGTTAATATCCAGCACACAAAAAGAACTTAAAAAATTATCAAAAAGACAATCTGATTAAAATATAGGCAAAGGACCTCAATAGACATTTCTCAAAATAAAACATTCAAATGGACAACTGGTATAAGAAAAACTGTTCAGCATCACTAATCATTAGGGGAATGCAAATCAAAACCATAATGTGCTATCCATTAAGAATGATTATTATTAAAAAGACATGATATTATCAAACTCTGTATGCTGATATCTGTAAGCAACTACATTGAGGATAGCAATGTGTAATACAAAAAACGTGGTTGAATACCCTTCATCTTGGCCTTCTAAATGTGTACTGTTTCTAATATCTTATCAATTATTATTATACTGCCCTTAAAATAAATTTTTAAACAAGTAAAAAGACATGAAAAATTAAAGTTTATTGAAATCAAACATTAATATTCAATTATTTGCCCAATCTTGCATTGCCATATCACTTAATCTGAGCAATAGATTTTACAATAAAAATACATAATACAATAACCATTGTTAATTTTCTATTCTTGCTTTAAAAATCTATAACATATGTAATATAGTATGTCACCTTGCTTCTGTCTTTATATCTGCTGTTTGTTTTTGCTTTTGTTTTTACTCTTCAAAACAAAATGAAATAAAAATTTCAAAGACCCCTTCCAAAAATGGGCATCTGAGATGAGTATACACTTCACAAATGAAGAGATACAAATGTCAAATAAATACATGAAAAATTGTTGAAAAAAAGACATAGTGACAATGGACATAGAACAAAAGGGACCTTTGAACATTATAAGTAAACCTTTCCATCCCGTGTGCAAATCAGCTGAGTTATTATAAAAAGTAGCATAGACAGTCTTAAAAAAAGAACTAAAACAGAGCTACTCTACATGATCCATCCATTCCACTATTTAGTTTATATCCAAAGGAAAGGAAATCAGTACCTTGAAGAGACACACATACTTTTATGTTTATTGAAGCACTGTTCATGACTGACAAGAAATTGGAAGAACCTAGTAATCACCAACTGATGAATAGGAAAAGAAAATGCAGGACAAGCCATAAAACTGAATCAAATCCTATCATTTGGGGCAATATGGATGAAACTAGAGATCATTAAGCTAAGTGAAATAAAATAAGCACAAAAAGACAAGTACTACATGACTGCACTCATGTATGGATTTTGAGAAGCTGATCTCTCATTATAGTTGAGATAAGAATGATGGCTACCAGAGGCTGGGGAGACTAGAACAGAGGGAGAGAGGGACAAGGTGCAGCTGGTCAATCGGTAAAACAAGAGGAAGATGCCTTAGCAATTGATAACAATAATGTACTGTGATTTCAAGATGCTTGAAGAAATAATTTTGAAAGTTTTCACTGAAGTTATCATTACAGAAGTGATAAATGTTTCAGGAGATATGTTAACCTGATTTAAACATTGCAATATGAATTTCACATGATACCCCATAAGTATGTATAACTTTTTTTTGTAATGATACTTCGGTTTGTACTAGGGTTTTCAACTGCACTATATCCCCAGATCTTTTTGTTTATGTTTTACATGGAGAAAGGCTTTGTCTGCATTGCTAAATTCTCTGGGTTGGGCTCAAATTTGTGATGCTCCTGCTTCAGCCTTGCAGGGTACTGAGATTACAAGTGTGCACGTCATGCCCAACTTAACTTTTACATGTCTATGTATTATCTTAAATTGTACATTTTATTTGAAATATTTTTAAAGATTTGTAGCTAGGGTTGCTGTCATGTAATGCTGCTTTGAAAATAGTTGTGTGAATAAAAGTCATGTTAGTATGCTCACAGATTCTATGGGCTGATGGAGACCACTATGAAGTAGCTCTGAGAAGGATTTATATTAACCAACTGGCTCTTCATGTTTACTTGTGGGTTTCCCCAAGCTTCAGGGCAAAAGACTCAGGCGAACCTGAGACTCAAGTGAACCTGTATGAGTCTCTGCTCCCCACTGAAGGCTGATGCTTCTGGCCACTTGGACACACTTGGAGTAAAAAGGATCTACATCACTTGTTACAGGGAGAGAAACTAGGCGAGTCACGTTGTTCACACTATTCCTTGTATCTAGCCCAATGTCTTTTATATAAGAAGTGCTCAATTAATATATTTTATGAAATATATAAGTAAAATAATAAATAAATAACAATAAAATATTTTGAATATGGGCCTTGCTCACCCATAAATAAAACAATTTCCCTAATTTACTTGCAAGAAAGTAAATAAAACTGGAAATACAGGTTTATTAAGATATTTAGTAAACTAAAATAAATTTAGTAATTTAAAGTATTTAGTAAATAATTAAAGTATGAGAGTAGATAAAATTGGAAATATAGTTTTATAAAAATGGGGATAGAGACTTGGGAAATATTGGGCTCATTGTTCACCTATGTCTTCCATAAATTCAATGATCATTTAAAAAGACAAAAAGCGTAGATCACGTTCTATCTAACCAGTTCATTGGCCAGGATTTTCTCATGTAAAGGAATGACTTTATTCTAGCACTTTCACATGTTCCTTTTCTATTATCTCCTATAGAAGACTCTCTCAATCTCCTAGTTGGAATCAGTCTTGCTTGCTTATGAGTTCACCTAGTGGTTTCTTGCTTTCTTCACTTTATCACAGGACAGTGCCTCCCATGGCCAACCAACATTTTCTTTGAACAATAGGTCCTCATTGTCCTTGGAGCCCTCTACTACTCTTCTTTTTCTGTACCCATCCTCTCCCCACCTTCTACACCTATTAGAAAGTCCTATACATGGGAGGTCCCCAGTAGATAACTCTGGGGAAAAAAGGAAAAAATTGAGTGATTGTTGGATCTGACAAGAAAACAGTACAGAGATACCGTATCATTTTTTTCTATTAAAGGCCACATATAGTAGCATTTAATCATTCATAACTTTGAATCCAAAAATAACTTCAAAACTAAGAGAATAACACTCTTTTTTTTCTTACAAAAGAAGCAAGAAATTGTATTTAGGAGAAATTAATCTAGTAAATAAAACCTTAGGCAGGGTTCAACGCCCAGAAAGATATTCACTATTCTTTACTGAAAATTATTCATTACTCTTTGTGTATCTAATTGCTTATAATACCCTGAGGTGACATTTGCCAAGATTTCAGAGAATAAAAGAGACAGAAAGTAATCAGTAAAGAAAGAAATTCTGATTCTATTGAAATAGTAACTAAGGAAAAGCCACATGTTGATGTTACTAATTCGTTCAAGTACTTCGCATAAATGAGTTCAGTGTGTAGCTCATGTTAATGGATGTTACTAATTATAGCTTTTAAAACATCTTAAGATTTTTGTTGTTTTAACTGTGACATTATTTATTCATTCACTGTAACCTCCTTAGTTTTTTTAAAAAAGAACTATCCAGCCTTAAAGATCTGCTGTGTGTTCTTATCTCCAAATGGAACAAAACATACTAATCAAGTAAATGATTGTTTTAAGCATTGAAAACATTCCTTTAGTTACATGTCATTGATTTATTTGTAGAAAAAGCTTTTGGACTTTAGAATACAGTGCATCAAGTTTGGAATCCCTGGTATATCTCACTTAGCAGGGAGAGACTTGTATCAAAAGGCTTGACTTCTTTAAGGCTCTGTATACTCATTGGTTTCACACTATATTAAGATATATTTTAAAATCTTGAATAATAACAAAGACCCAATACAACAATATGCAAAGTACCCAAACAGTGTCTTTTTCTCTGTAGTAAATTAACAAGGGCTCTTACTCCCCTTTCCCTTTCACTCTGAGGTTCCCAAACTTTTGTAGCTAAAATATGAAATCAGAAAACCCCTAGGACTATGTCCTTAAGTGGAGCAAATCATATCTTCAGTCTCCAGGATGAAAGAGAATCCCTGTCACCCATTCCATTCTCACTCTATCCTTTATTTGTCCTGTGGAGGTTGGGATATACCCTAAAGAAACATGACAATTTTTTTTTACCTTTGTCTCTAAAGTTGGTGCAAGCTTCAGGGTTCTTTTATTTTTTCTAACTTGCCCTTTGTTAGTCTCATAAAACTTCCAAGCAATGAAGTCAGCTCCAAGTCAGAAGGCACAACCAGGTCTTCCACCAGAGAAGAAAGCTAAAATTATAAATTACAATAAAAATAAAGAAAATTCAAGAGAATATTTGTCTAACATTCTTACCATCTATATTTGCTTCATTCTGATGCGTGAAGATGAGGATTCCATTTGACTTCAACTCACTTCAGGGCTTCTCCTTTTCACAGGTAGAAAAACCCAGTACATAAATTAAGGCAATAAGTCATTTGTGACCATAAAGAGTAAGTGGACTACAGATGATATTGAGCAAATGTCACCTAATTGTGAATTATTTCTGATATAACCAGAACAGCAGACCATTGGATAAAACCTAATTAAATATTGAGTCATTTCATTCTTACATTCAATTATTGTTCATCTACTCAGTCATTTGTCCAGTAGGGCTCTTTTAATAATCTAATATTTGTAAACCAATAGGTGAGGTGTAGTGGAGAACATGAATATAGAAGATGCACTTCACAAACATGGGACCAGTTGTTGCCACACAAGCCTCCACATTTGTGATTGAATTCTCTGCAGTGACTGCACTGACATCTTAATAATTTTGTCTTTATATTTTTGTTTCATAAGTCTGACGGCATAAAGAAGCACAGTTATGGACTCAAGGTTTCAATTTGCACATATAGTCTCAGCTCTAGCCAACATCCCAAGATGAACTCTTGGCCATCTACTCTCTATTCCCTGGCAACCTGGGCTGCCCTTTGTCAGCCATTCCCATTAATTACTGTTACTTCTCACTCCTGAGATCCAGGCATGGAAAAGCTCAATGTTGCACAAATGCTTGAGAGTAGCAGCTCAGATCAGGCAAGGCAGAAGCCCATGAGACGTGGCACCATGGTATTTGAAGGACAACTTTCTGGAGGCCAGCCTACCTAGTAGGACCCAGGTCTTGTGTTCCAATAGAGAGACTACCTGTCTACCATGGGTGTAAGTAACAATCCCGTCATGAAAGCAGATACTTGACTCAAATAATCATGACACTGGACTGGCAATTATCAGGATAAGCAATCCAGTCTGTTGTTTCTGCATGTGAGCATGCGTATATGCCAAGATATAGAGTGGAGGTCTGAGTGGTTTTTAAAATTTATACTAACCCTTTAACTATCCCTGTAATAGGCAGATTTCAATATTAAGTAGGAAAAAAATTAAAACACCATTATAAGTAAGGAACAGAACCGTGAAACTGAGGAAAAGGCACTTTCCTAATTTTTCAACATGTGTAACTGTATTTTTTATTTGCTTCAGGTCCCCTAAAATCAACTGTGAATACATAAATAAGCCGGTCTTATTTTAAGGAGATTATAAGTTTCCAGTGAATGATAAAGCAAGTTTTATATTAAAATTCTAGTGATCTCTCTCTTCTAATGGCCTCCATTCCATGTAATATGTCAAGAGTATTCAGTGGGAAGGCATAGCGCTAAAGGAAAAGCATCTAAAACTGTCAAAGAGACAGAAGAACTATACAATGAAATATTATATATAAGGGCATTAAGTAATAAGTACTCAAGGAATCTGTTCTGTAGAAGCACAGAAGAGGTAGAGAAAAACCACAGAATTATGCAAAAAATGTCTATGGTTTCCTAGAACCTTCCCATGCTCTAAACATACTGGAAATTGTGTGCCTTAGGAAGAAAATTACTTTACTCATCTTTATATCTCCCAGCACTTTATACATCAAATGTGTTCAAAAATATCTTTGCTTGAATTGAACTGCACTGACTTCACCCCCATTTTGTGCATGAAACACAGTGTCATCTAAGCAAGACAAAGGAAACATGGCAAAAAATTTTCCCTACTCAAACCTTTCACCATTTCCTTAAATGTTATTGAAGGTAATCTACCCTTCCTCTGGAAATCAAAACTCCAGCAGGGTCATTAACATTTCTGGGCATTGTAGTACATCTTCCTGGACCAAGGTATCTTTGGCTGGTCCTTTTTCCTGGGGTTAGGACATTGCAGAAGAGCAGTACCTGATAATGAAACTCTGATGAAATTTGCTAAATAACATCTTTTCTACACCTATACTTCTCTTCCTGATTGACCACCAAAAGGTATCACCTGTTCCCTGCTGAGGTCTTGTTAGCTCTTGAAGTCTAATAAATTGGATAAAAATTAACACAGTCTTCCATAGGCACTTCCTGCACTCCCACCCAGGGTACCGTGGTCCTCAGAAACAAAAATCTTTAGCACAAACACACTCTGGTAAATCAGGATAACCCCAACACAGAAGACTCTTCTGGATCATCTGCCAAAGCCCACAATCTCCGCCCAAAGATACAGTGAGCAGTCAAACCTCAGTCCATCATCTGTTTTGTTCTTTGAGGCATAAATTTTACAACTTCAAGTAATGCATGATCATGCTTTCTGAGTGACTCCTTAAGGCCACTGTACTAAACAGATGGTTCCAAGACCATCTTTCCCCTAAGGAATGGTGGAAATTAAAGTAACATCAATAACTGATTTCAAGGACATTTTTTCCACATTCATTTCTCAGATCTCCGAAAACTTTCTGTTTTTAATTCCTGATCTGGCTGAAAGTTTTGAAGACACTAGCAGTTATAAATATGTCTTTGGGCCTCTTTGTGCAGTTTGAGGAAAGAAATTTCTTTAGCCCACTCATGCTACTCTTGATGCATGTAGAATTTTTGTCTGTACTGAGACTAAAGGAGAAAAGATTGAATTTTAAGAGCACATCTACACAACTGATTTGGATGAAGAGCAATAGGGTAATGAAGTTTTTCAAGGTAATTTGGGAATCTAAAAGTGATTCTGAAAAAGTAGAAGGTTCAATACCATTGCTCTAGTTTCTTCAGGCATTTTACATTTATGCTAAATTGTGAATCAAATTCACCATAGAATTTTCCTTAAGAGATTAAAGGAAAGAGAAAGGAGGGCCAAAATTCAGCAAATGAGTTTTCTATAAATCTCTTTTTTGTCTCTAATCTCTATCCAAAAAGCAAGTTCAATTTTGCTTCAAACATATTGTCAGCAAAGTGTATTTCATACTGTGAGTCTGCCCTTGATTACAATGCAGCCTAAAACTGCGTTAGCTTGGGGATCATAAACAGTATTGTCTCAAAAAAGTAATAGAAACATGAGTAGCAGCTTCTTCCCATGCTCCTCGAGCTTCTATCTCATTTGTCTCCTTGCATAATGAGGGCTTCTTCCACGGAAGGGCCCGTGGGTCTGAGCTAATTTGCATGGTGGCCTTAGAAGGTACCAGTCTAATTGCTTCAGCTGAAATCCATTTATTTTATAGACCAATAAAATTCTGTGTGCAATGGTAAATAAAACCATGTGGATGTGGCCTCAATGCACAGTTCTCTGGGCTCCATTTGCGCTCTGTGATAAATTAAGAAGAATGAAAAAAAAAACATTGTGCAAACGGATGCAATTAGCTGAAACCGTATATTTTTGGCCTCTGATGATGTCTGCTTACATTCAATCCCCACTTGCAAACCAATCCTCATTTGGAAGCAAAGTGGAAAAATCTCTGAAACACAGACGGACCTCATTTGGCTGGATGTTGATGTGCAAAAACACCTTCGTACATTAAATTGCAGTGTTGACTTCTTCGCTCTAAATTTCATTTTGTCATTTTTAATCACAATGAGCAAATGTCATCCTTAATAATAACCCTCTGCTTCTCTATAATGCCTTTCAACAAAAGGCCTAAAAGCGCTTTTGCAAATATTAATAACCTAAGATTCACAGGAAGTCCCAGAGGCATCTGTTTTGCTGGCTGAAAAGAAACCCAGAGTCATGGAGTGACTTTACTAATCCATACAAAAACTGAGCTCAGGGAAAAGAAACAAAGATTCATTTAGTTTACATCAGCCTCATTCATATTCACCAGGTATTTTTAGCCACAACGTGAATGTCAGGACAGAAGGAATGAATGAATGAATGAATAGATGAATGGATGGATGGACGGATGTATGAATGAATGGCTATTTCAGCTCTTATTGAGATTCATGCTTTTTTTTTTTACTTAGTCAAAACTATATATATGTAATCTAAATTGATTTCTATATTCAGCTATCCAGTAGGCCTGACTGTCTAACCAGTATCTCCATCTTAACCTAGTTTGAAATCAAACTCATGATTCCTTCTCTAAGAAGTTTCAGCCCAACAAACTTCCATGTGGACATGGTTCTCTGGGCTCCATTTGTACCCCATGATAGAGTAAGAAGAAGAATAAAAAATAAAAAGATTGTGTAAATGGATACAATGAGCAGAAACAGTATATTTCCTATACTCAGATATCCAACAGGTGAGAATGTCTCACTGGGCTCTCAGTCTTAACACAATACTTGAAATTAAGCTCATCATTCCTTCTCTTAAAAACTTGTTTCTCAATCTCCCTACTTCAATAATTAGCAGTTGCCTATTTTCCAAAATCTTAAAGTTCTTTTTAACTCTTTCTTTCCTCACATACCCATCAAAATATTTGTATATTTTGTTAGGTCTACTTTTGAAAAAGAAATCCAGATGCTAAATACTTTTTATTACTTCTTCCTAGACCTAGACCATCATCGTACCTAGTTTAGAATACTGAAATAGCCTCTTAACTGTATTCCTGCCTCCGTCTCTGCCTGGTAGTACACTGATTGACCTCTTTAACATGTTGAGTCCACTCATGGACTTCTTTGTTTTAAAAGCTTCAAAGATTTTCAGTCTCAGAGTAAAAATCCCACGTCATTGCTGCTCCTTCTTCCTCCCTTATTTTCATCTCAGCTGCTTTCTTTGTTTTTGTTTTTGTTTTTTAGTATCGGGGGTCAAACTCAGGACCTTGCACTTTCCAGGCAGACATTTATGCCACTAAGCTATATCCCCAGACCTGCAACTGTCTCTTTTATGCTCTGAAAATCAACCAAGCATGCAGCTACCTCAGAGCCTTTACACTTGCTAATCTTCCAGAATGCTGATACTCACTTACTCTTTCCATTTTGTGTATCTTTGTTCAAATATGACCTGAACAATGAGGCATTCACCAACTATGTTGTGTCGTGTGGCACCATCTTCCACAACTCTCTATACAACCAGCACTGTTTTATTTATTTTAGTATCCAGCACCCACTTCTAGGTCATCATTACACACAAATGGCCACACTAGCAAGAGATATGCTTTTGTTCTCTCACCAAAGAAACCCCCCCACCCACCTCTTTCCCCTCATCTAGGGATTTCTGTTACAAATAGGCTTTTGTTTGATTTCATTGTCCTCTATCCTACTTCTATACATAAACTCCTACAGAAAAAAAAACTCATATGAAAATATAGTATTTGTTCAATAAATATTTATCAAGTTATGCCAAATAAATAGTAATAAAGAAGCAAAATAACTAAATGAATGAAACTAATTCAGAATTATTTTGCAAAAGAATTCAGTTCCAAAGAGCTACACTAAACTTTTTTTCATAAGATTTGAAGGCAATACCACCACAATATTTCAAAAGATTATCTTGAATTTAGGCAATATGGATGAGCTCCCAAACTTTTTTCCAGTATCGAGCTTTCCTCTTATTTAACTAGGAACGAGGAAAATTAAATCAGAAAGACATTAAATTTTATTTCTTATGTCATCAGGTGTGGTGGTGTATGTTTGTAATCCCAGCAATCAAGAAGCTGAGGCAGGAGAATTGCCATGAATTCAAGGTTAGCCTGCACTACAAAGGGAGTTCAAGCCTAGTCTGGAATATACAGCAAGACTGTCTCAAAATAATAATCATAATAATAAATTCCTTATATAGTATTCAGTATATTATATTTAATTCTTTTTTCAGTGATAAAGATGATGAAAAATTTCAAGTCCTCTCTTTTGTATATTACTAAAGCAAAAATAAAAACATTACTTATATACATTTTTCACTTATTTAATGTTGAACTAAGCATTTAGCTGTCTATGTTTTGTATCTAGTATTTTACAAACATATCAATTGTTTGGAAATATTTAGTGTAGCAAATTACAGATAATATTATTTTTAATGTATTTAATACAGGGTATACAGGATCTCACTACGTAGACTGGACTCGTAGTGATTCTCCTGTTTTCAGCTTCCCAAGCATTGGGATTACAGGCATGCACCACCATGCCCAGTCTAAATTATAGATAATCCTATAATGATCTTTTTTTTCATAACTTCTATTGCCTCTTTTGACTTATAATCAACTGTTATAATTTGGATATTTATATATTTAAATATCCCCAATGGTCATGTTTTGAAGACTAATGAAATTGAATAGTGGTAGAAACCTTGGAAGACATAGCTTAATGAATAGATATTAGATCACTCATGGCATTCTCTTCAAGGTGATTCTGGGACTCCATCTTTTTCTGCTCTTTATGCCTCCGGGCTTCCAAGAGGTAAGCAGCCTCCTACTCTGCTTCCACCATGGTGAGTAATGTCGCCACCAGCCTAAAGCAGCATGTCCAAGCAGCCATGGCCAGAAAACTCTAAACTATGAGCCAAAGTGAACCTCTCCTTCCTTAAATTGTTTCTCTTGGGTATTTTATTTTTTTAATTTTTATTTATTATTTATTTATTTGACATAGGGTCTTGCTACACAGTTCAGATTCATAGAGATCCTCCTGTCTCAGCTCCCCAGCACTAGGACTACAGGTGTGTGCCACCACATCTGATTTCAGACCAGCACAGCACATGTGAGTTACTGGGACCAGCACAGCAGGAGGTACCAGGGATCGAACCTGGGTCCTTGCACTTGCCAGGCAGGTGTGTAGACTGCCAAGCTATCTCAGCAGCCCTATCTTGGACATTTTAACACACAGACTGAAAGCTACCTAACACATCTTGTCACATATAATGACAAAAGGTAATAAAATAATCAATCAATCAAACTAGTAAGAGAAGAAAACTGAAGCTAGTTAGTTGAGTTCAAACATGGTTTTAGTAGTATTTTTGAAATTATGAAACTTCACCTAATTAATTTTATAAGGTCAACATTACATCAATCAAAAAAATAAACTAAGCTCAATCCCTGGTTCTTCCAAAAAAAATTAGCAAATGGAGAGTGCAACATAAAAAGCATAATATATTATAACCAAGAGGAATTAAATTTTAGAAAAGCAATAAGTATAATTCACTCTATCAATAGAATGAATGCCAAAGAATGATCATTAGATTATATTCATAGATATAAAATAACCACTCAACAAAATTTAACATCCATTCAGGGTGAAAATACTCAGCAAACTATGATCAGATAGGAACTTACATGAATAAAAACCATTGCATAAGACCTACAGTTACTGCCACCTTCATACTCTGTGGTAAAAGATTGAATCATTTCTCTGATAAGGGCAAGAACAAGGCAAATACACACATACTCACCTTTTCATTTCTTCTGTGCAATTTTGTGCTGAGGTCCTATTAGAGCAAGAATAAGATATAAAAGGAAATTAGACAGAACAAAAGAATTAAATAGGCCTCTATTTGTAGAACACATGATTGTTTAGGTATAAAAGCTCAGAAATTCTTCACAAACATGTTAGAACGAATAAATTTGGCAAGATACAATTCAATACACAAAAAGTGACCATATATCTTATACAATCAAGGAGCAATTAGAATTTGAAGTTAAAAGCCAGGACCACTCCCAAAACTAACAAAATGGACATGTTTAAAGATATTCAAAAGGGGCCAGGGAGATGGCTCAGTGGAATAAGTGCTTCCCTGGCAAGTGCAAGGGCCTGAGTTCAATCCCCAGTTCTGCCAAAATAATAATAATAATAATTAATTAATAATAAAGATATTCAAATATGAGCAAGATTTATATATTAAAATTACAGAATATTTATGAAAAGCCAAATAAATCAAGCCAAGTTACAGGTTTCTGAAACTGACTGGCATGGAATGGGGTATAAGTGAATAACACAGAAATTGTCTAGTATATGTGGACCAGTAGCAGATTCTGCTTATTTTCAGTAGCAGAAAAAAAAAAGCCAATATTGTTGAAATATCTACTCTTCCCCCTAAACAATATATCAATCCAACGTACCATCAAAATTAAGGATTTTTGTTCTTTATGGGCCAGCGAGATAGCTGAGCAGACTAAGCACCTGCTTTGGCAAGAGCAGGGATCAGGGTTCGATCATGGTCCCACATGCCACACCAGCCCTGCCCCTGGGGCGTGCTGAGCTGGGGACTGAGTCTAGGCATGGTGGTGCCTGCCTGTAATCCCAGTGCTGAGGAGGCTGAAAACAGGAGGATCACTGAGTCAGAATTACATAGTGAGACCCTGTACCAAATACAAAAATGGAAACAAAAAGAATTTTTGCTCTTTAAAGACATTGTTAGGAAAAGAATGATAAGTTACATATTAGAAGATTATGTTTTAATAACTGTTTGATAAAAGACTTATACATAGACAACTCACAAGTCAATAACAATAAGAAAGAATACATCAACAGGCCAAAGACTTGAACAGGCATTCTATTAAAGAAGAGATATAGAAGCAATTAAACAGATTAAAAGATGTTCTACCAACAGATGAGTGAATAAAGAAAATGTGTTGACACATAGTAGAGCATTACTGTGCCATAAGGAGGAATAAATATAAAATATTTGCAGTAAAATGATATCACCTTGGCACCATAATGTCAGTGAAATAAATCACACACACACGAGCTTAAATATTACATGTTTTCTTTTATACAAAAAACCCAAAATACAAATAAAAAGCAAAGTTAAAGTTTCATAATAGAAAGCAGGGAGATAGGTTTTTTTCAGACCAAGACATGGAAGGACACAGAATAAGTTGCAGGAAAGAGAATGATGAAAGGAATGAAGGTATTTCACATCTATGTATGGACTCTGCACAAGAAAAGCATGCAGTGCAAATATGTACTAATAAAACTAAAAAACATAAGGATGAAAAATAAAGGCTTTACTTACACTCACACAAACACACACACAGAAGTGTTCTACACCATTGTGGAAATATAAATTTAAATTACTACAATATAAATATTAGAATAGCTAAAAAATAGAACAAAACAAAGTTTAAAAAAAAGACAAGATCAGTTGAAGATAGCAATGTCAACCTCAGGGCCAGCAAGATAGCTCAGCTTACTAAGTGCCTGCTTAGGCAAGCACAAAGACCGGGGTTCGATCCCTGGTACCACATGTCGCACTGGAACCTGTTCACATTGAGCTGCTGACAAAGTCTAGGTGTGGTGGCACATGCCTGTAGTCTCAGCACTGAGGAGGCTGAAAACAGGAGGATCACTACAAGTCTGAGCTGCGTAATAAGACTCTGTACAAATACATGGGAAAAAAAGAATGTCACCCTCATTCCTGAACTTGAGATTCAGAGTGGTTCATGTGTGGTTCACATCTGCCTGGCTGGCCCTAGAAAGCTCTAAGTTAATTTATGCAGTAAGTCAGAATTGCCACTGTCCTGTTGGCAAAATGGTGAAGCCAAAGTACAAAGGATGAAGCACCATTAACCCCTCCAAGGCCAGCACCAACTTGGATTGAATACAGGGAACAAGATGCCAAAGGTGGAGGGCCTGAGCTACAACCTAGCACCTAACATGTAAAGGGAAAAGGAGCTCAGGGATATCATGGTAAAGTGATTAAACCTCTGCAGTATCAATCAAAGGTGGCTTCTTGTACAGTGGCACAAGTAAAGCCAAATATTAAATACTTTGGAAACACACATGTGATTAAGCAGTCCTCATTACAGAAATCTCAAGAGGAAGTGGATATATTCTGAAAGAGTCATACAAAGTTGTAGTGAAACAAAACAAGTTACCAGTGTCTCTTTGCTGTGGCCCAATCCAGCCCTATAACTCCAGGGTAGACATTCTTGATACTAATCACATTTGGTCCTAGGTCAAAGAGAAAGCAGTCATGTTTATTTGCAAGTGATACGCAATTACTCATAGTAAAATTGAGGTGTCCACTGATCGGTATGACTAGGGCAAGGATCATGATTTGGTAACTAAGATCCTGTCATGAGAAATGAAGCTCAAGAAGAGATATACAAGAAGAGACAATCCAAAAGAATATGGGGTTAGTGCTACAAGATGATAGACATATCAGATGTTGCAGTGCAAGTTATTGATTCTAGAGATCCAATAGGTACCTGTTATACTCACAATGAGGCTTACTTGAAAAAGGAAAACCCCTGGAAACATCTCATTTTTGTATTCAACAACTGTGACCTTAATCCAACCTGGGCAAGACAAAAGGTGGGTTACTTCCCTCTTTCACTATAACCAAATCCTTCCTTTCCATGCAAGTCTTACTAATCCTTTTGTCAAAGGAGCACTCATTTGGCTTCTGTGATAGTATAGAAAAATGCACACTGACAAGAAACAGATCAGCTGTTCCTGTGATAAAGAGCTCTATGATAAACGCATTGCATTCCAAGAACTTTGCAATGTGGCCCCTGCTGCAGCTGAAACAAAGATCTGACAGTATATAACCTTGATGTGTCAGGTATTTCTCATTGACTGTCCGAATGTGGTTTACCCTTCTGAGGACTCAGGCAGACATTGTGCTGAAAAGCATTGTTCAAGTGAGAAAATTAAGACTCCTGAAGATCACACTGGTACTAAGCAAAGCCAGAATATACCAGTAAGACAGACAATATTGATTCATGGAAAAACACAGAGGATTTACTTGAGAAGCTCACTTTCAACACCAGGAAATTATTAAAAGGTGGAGGGCCTGACTTTCACATTGTGGGAAAGATGGTACTCAATGACTGGCCAAGTGGCCAGATCTCTTTCTTTGTCAAAACACCCAACACATGGAGCTGGGGAGATAGCTAGTAGAATAGACATTTGTCTGGCAATACAAGGTCCTGAGTTCAAACCCCAGTACCACAAAAGAAAAAGAAATAAAAAAAAAAACCACCACCCAATGCAATGGCACTTATAGCCCCAAGCCCCACTTCCTCATCTTTGGAAGATGCTACTGAAATAACCAAGAACAATTTGGAAGAGAAACTGCAGGGACCATAGGTAAAGGCTCAGAATCTAGCACTGAAAAAGTAAAAGAAGAGGGCTGTCCCTGTGATGATAACTGTGAGATGCAGCAGATCCTTGCCCAGTTCTCCAGAAGTGTGGCAAGATCAATGTCAGGCCACAGTTTTCTGAGGATGACCTGGTTCCTGTGGAGGGATTAGACATCAAAGATGAGCTGGAGAGCTTTCTTCTGATGAGGAGGAACAGGAGCAGGAACAATCAGAAGATAATGACAAGAGTCTACTCAGGAGTCCCAGGAAAAGCAAATGGAAATGACACCAAAGCAGTAAATAAAGACCTAGATGAGAAGATTGCAAAATAAGCAGAAGTTTTAAAATAAAGCCAATGCTAAAAATTTTTCAGCAATCAGAATATCCAAGGGGTTAAGTTAAAAGGTTTATGCAAAATCTCAAAAACAAAGAACAACAACAAACTCAACCACCAAAGAAGAAGTAAATGAAAACAACACCTACTAAAAAGAAAAAAAAAAAAGAAGGCACAAGGGAAAAAGAATGCAAAGGAACAAGTAAGGAGTGTAACTGTAACAGAAGGTAATGTAACAGAACAGAATAGAATGGAAAGTGACATAAGAGGAATGAGTCATGTAAAACCCGAGGGATGCTTACCTCACCTCTAAGGAACAAAAGGAATCAGTACAGCACCTTCAATTCAAAAAAGTTGGGGCAAGAGCTGGGGGGATAGCTTGGCAGCCTAAGCGCCTGCCTGGCAAGTTCAAGGACCTGGGTTCAATCCCCGGCAACACATGCCGCAATGGCCCCCGCCATCGGGCACAACTCGGTGAGATGGCCACTGAGACTGGACATGCTCCTGCACTCCTGTAATCCCAGCACTGGGGAGGCTGAGACAGGAAGATCACTACAATTCCTAGTTGAGTAGTTGTACCAAATATATAAATAAAGAAACAAATGATTAACTTTTTTCAAGTTGGTGTGCACTACTATGAAGCACACAATTTGAAAAATAGAAATCAGAAAAAGAGGACCAATGACTGAGAAGGACAAAAACACAAACAAAGGTCGACATGAAGCAGTAACATCTAAGGAACTGTTTGTTAAATAATGTGCAAAAAACCAAAAAAGAATGCCAACCATCTGGAATTTTCATTCATTGTTTATAGAAAATAAAACAATATAGACACTTTACAAAACTGTGGCACTTTCTTTCTGAATTAGCTATACATCTATGCCCATGTATTAGCATGGAATTTATTCAAAAATTGCAACAGGCATGTGAGGACTAGCTCCCACCTACACAGCAATACAGACTGAAGAAATGAGTGTTCTTCAAACATTGTGGCTCAGTTTGGCGTCTTGCCTGAGGCTGCCTAACTTTTGCAGAGTTGGATAGGATGTGAATAGGTTTTCTATGTTTCAAACGTAAGAAAACGATAGATGAAGTGTGAAGGAGGATACTAAGAATTTGGCTGAAGGAAAGATTGCATAGCAAAGGTAAATTTTACTCACTAAACTGACTGAAATGCAAAATTTAGTACCTGAGTAACCTCACGTTAGTTTCGTACCCTTAACATAGTTTTCTGAAGGCAATTTCTTTTGGGAAAACCATAAGAGAATATTACAGTGAGACATAAGATGTATACTTAGGAGGCCAGAGAGATAGCTCAGTGGAATAAGTCCAATTTGGATCCCTGGTACTGAAAAAAAAGTGTATTTAGTAGAATGTCTAGCAGCTAGGAGGTGTTCAACAAATTTTAAAACTCAAAAAGGCATGGACTAATTCTACAACTATGTCCTTGAAGTCATTGCCAATCATCTTTACTTGATACTATGTGCTTGATTTTAAAAGTCTAAAAAGTTTATAATCCAGCAGAACCTGCAAACTTAGTCAGCTGGTGCTGTGTATAAATGTAAATTCCATTTATAATATAACACAGATTAAAGAACAAGGGACAGTTTGTTTTATTACTGGTGGGTATGCAAATATTTAATTGAAATCTGCTAAAAATTTATGTCATGTGTTTTTAAAAAAACTAAAAAGCAAATGTCTTTGTGAGCCAACAATTCCATGCCTCAAATACTCAGAATTACCAGCAAGAAAAAATAATCAAGTTCTTCGTACTAGGAAGGGCTTATGTTGAATTGTTCAGTTTTCTTCTTATATTCCTTATTTTATATCCTCATTATCAAATGACTCAAAGAAAATTTTGCAAGGTAACTGATGTATGTACAATACTAAAACAATAAAAAAAATTTAAAAATAAGGCCATGTCACTTAGAACTAAATTTCCAGGACTACCATCAAAATCTTACAAAAGAAATTAGGTTCAAAGATTTTTTTTTTCCTCAAAGTGGAAGAAATTATAAAAGACAAGCTACAGATTTAAGTAAGGAGAAAAGAGAAGTAATTTAAAAGGGTTCAAATTGTTAGACCCTGCAGAATAATTTCATATGCATTATTACCTTTTAATTCTCAGAACAATCACTGAAGTAATTCCCATTTTCTTTATTTTGCAGACAGTGAAATAAAAAGAGATTTAATTTGATCTCCACTCGGTTAAGAAAAAACAAACTTTAGGTATTTAATGATAAAATATATTATTTCATGCAGAGAACAAATTCCTCCAAGAAGGAAGTTTTCCCTTGGGTCTAATATCTTAGTCCATCTTATTGGTAAAATAAAGGATTCACCAGTTTATAGTCATAAAACTTACATAGTGATGCTGCTTTGCTGTTAATAGAATCTCAGACATTCTTTCTGGTTGCATTTTCACTTAATCTTACTTGTCCTGCAGCCAGGTACACAAATGTATATGATTCCCATTATATGAACCCTGGAACTGAGAGTCAAAGAGGTTAAATAATTTCTTGGGTGACCCAAAATAAAGAAGCTAATGGAGACAAGGCTCCGATTCTTATCTTCAGTCTCTAAACCTCACATTCCTTCCCTCACGGCTATTCATACAATTTCCACTGAGGGACCATGATGATAGGTAGAATCTGTCCATTTGGGAAAACAGTCCACTTAATTTCTTCGGAGTTTAAATGTTATCTTTCAAGTTTCCGGTGGCCTGCTGGTTAGCTCAGCTGTTTAAGCGCCTGCTCATGCAAATGCAGTCAGGTTAGGATACAACAGTTTGATTCCTACCTCCACCTACCTTACCAGACCAGCCCTTAAGGCAGCCTGAGACAACCAAAAAAAAAAGAAAGAAATCATCAAGTTTCCATTCTTTTCACATTCTGCCATAGGAAGATGTTTTTCCATATAAAATTATTTCTAAATCATTTCTAAATTATGATTCTAAACTTTCTCAGTAAAAACAAGCTTTCTTTATGTGGGAGGCTGACCCCAGAATTTTTGCACTAATCTTTATTCCTGGCCCTTTTTAATTTTGAGACAAGTTCTCACCAAGTCTCCAAGTTGCCCAGGCTGGTCTTGAACTGACAATCTATCTATCTCAACCTCCTATCTAACTAATATTTTGAGCAAAATGAATACTACAAGAAAATGCCAACTGTCTGATCAGAAACTATAGCTATCCACTGTTATCATTGTGCATGTTCTGGTTTTTCCTACTTGCCAAGTTTAACGTCATATTTTGTACCTTTTTCTATAAGACAATATGTTTCATAAGGAAAATTTTAACTTATTAAAGATCATGTATACCATTATGAACTCCTTTATATTCATAAGATCAGTAACACTTACTACAACACTGTTAGCATTCTATGCACACCAAGTTTGAAGCAAATGGAAGACCAGGTGACTTAGGTTCCTTCTAAAAATTTATACAACTCAATAAGGATTTCAGTGAACTCTGATATACAAGTTAGTCTTGAAAGTTCCTATCTGTCTGGTGAGGTTCCTGTGTACGTTTTATTTTTGCACCAGATGTTTCTGATTTTATGGAGGTAAAGGAAGAACACTGTACTATACTTACAGGTGAGAAGTGAAAATCAGTTCTAGGAAGAGAAACTGGATATTTTCTCCTTCCCTTATTATTTTTATTTTAAGCTTCATAGAACTGGAAAATTCCACAGTCCCATATGGAGAATTTCATGATGGATGACTTTCAGCACCAACATTCCTGCAATGGCCCGAGGGCATCATTTACTTATTATACTCTCATTTTTCACTGCTTAGGACATGCATATAGATGGCTTTGCAGCCTTAGGTCCTGGATGCTTAATTCTTAAAAGTGACTGCAGAAAATAGATGGTTCGTTGATATGACAAAAATATTTCTAAACAACATAAAATCATGAAAAATGATGTAAAATTGTGTTATATTCTTATATTTTAGAAGGATAATTGTCTATAATACTGAAAATATTTAAGACAATCTAGGGTTAAGTCATAATTAGAAAGGTTAATAATGTCAAAACATTTTAAACATTATTTCTGCCCTTTGTTGTGTTCATATAAGTCAAACAAAAGTCCTAGTGTGAAACTATCCACACTTTTAGCATAATTAAATCTTTTATGCATCCCATTTCTCTGAAACCAATAATCCCTTTGATGTTCAGTGGAGATGCTATTTTTCTAAATTTTAATTCTAAGTCCCAGATAGCCTACATGCATGAGGTGTTAAATTAAAAGTGCTAACTACATTTAGAGAGGACTGGAAAAATGCACTAGGTCCTGAAGAGACATTTTCCAATTTTGCCCTCATAATAGTCTTGTGAAGTAAGCACAGGCATCTCTGCTTCACACATGTACAAACCAAGGTACAGGGAGGTTAAGCAAGCACTTCCCAAATCTCATAGCTGACTTGTCTGGTTCTATTAATGCTGCCTCAATGCCCAGCCCCACCCCACTTTACTGGGTGTTCACAAACTATAGCCCAACAGTGACAATGAGCCTGCTTCCTACCTATGTAGGAAGGAAGCATTCATTTTATTTACATTATTACCTATGTAAATAAAGTGTCAATAAAAAACAGGCACACCTGCTTGTGTACATGTTGTCTAGGGCTTACGTGAATAAACACAAAGGATTGGATAGTAAGTAGTTTTGTCTTTAAAAACATGTTTTCTCTATTGCAACTTAACTTTATCATTTTGACTCTATCATTTTAACATAAAAACAACCATAGATAATTCTTAAATAATGATGTTTATATACTCCAATAAAGCTTTATTTACACACAAAAAAGCAAAAATCTGGATTGGTCAGTAGGCTGGAGTTGTCAGAGCTTCCATGACATGGCAATGCATCACTAAGGCAGAATTCTGAGGAACTCATTTAAAACTGTATAAAGCCTAACCTAAATCAAGCATTCATATATGACAGACTTCATTAAAAATTGTATGAAGTCTAGGAACTACCTTTTTGTTACTTTTTCAGTTAAATGGTTGAAATATTTAGAGTCCTAACAGTCAATATTTTTATAATTATTTGAACATATGTCAATTTTTCCATTATCTTCTGCAAACATAATGCTAAAAACACACACACAAAAAAATCTAGTATTAGAGTGCCCTTAGTCTACCTGGAAATTTTTCAAAATAAGTATATAGCGTAGATTTTATATATAGAGAGAAGTTGTATCTGGTTGAATATGCAGACAAGGATTTGGCCTTCAAAACTGTCACAGTTTAAAAGGCAAAGAAAAACTCGGCACAACAGGTCTCACAGCCACCACTGAGAGCAAAGCAAAGCCTAAGAAAGCTCTGCTAAATCTTCCATCCCAGGTGTAATCCCAAAGCTCCATAAACTGGCTTCTAAAGTGTGTTCAGTGCCCACTTATCTCTACCAGCAATGCAGCCTTGATTGACAGCCCCTCTCTCGAGTGAAATGAAAACAGTGCCAAATCCGGACACCCAGCCAAAGGAGAGGAGTGCATTTGGCAGCAGAACATGTGTTAGATGTCAGTTCTATGGAGTAAGAATTCCAACTGCACAGTGAGGCTGGCATTTGCAGAAGAAATATGAAAGAGGCATATTTACAGATTTACTGTGGTCTACAAAAGGCTGTCACTGCTTGAGGACTGAAAACCTGAGTTACTGTTGTATACTTGCATCATTATGAAAGGCAGAGTGCACAAAGTGGCTTTAGTAAGACTTGAGCTGCAGAAAAATGATAGAAAAGTGCTTTGTTTCCAAAGTACCTATATTTTGCACCTAGAGCTGAAATAAATATGTAGTTACAATCTAGGCAATTTCCCTCTTTCTTGTTAGAGATACAAGGAAAATGTAGCATGTTTGTGTCACAAATCATAGTCCTTAATACAGTACAGACCCTATGCTAAAGGTTCGTATATATTAATTCATGGAGTAGAAATGGTGTAGTGCAGACTATCAGGAAAAACATAAACTTGGAATCAGGACCTGTAAAATAACAACACATGACATGAGGAAAGGAATTCGTTTTCTGGCAATCTACAGAGAGCTGACAGGAAAAGTAGAATCAACAGAGAAGCTAGAAAGATAGAACATAATACAAAGAAAAGAATGAAACAGTCTGGAGCCCTCAACCCAGCTCCCACTAACATAGGATGAGCCTAGAGGGGGCTCACAGATCCAGAGAGGAACAACAGACTGGGATGATAGTACCAGTCACAAAGAAAAGGCCATGATCATTGTAAATGGCAAACTGTGGGGTTTTACTCTAAAAGTAACTCCTGCATGACAGTTTAGATATGGAGAAAAATACGGTGCAACACCTGCCATATGTGAGAGTGTTTCACTGTGAGTCGTTGTAGAAAAGGCTTAGTTGTTTAAGACGCAGCTACAGAGCAGTACTGCGGAGTTTCTGGCTTCACTCTACCACAGTGACAAGTTGGGAGACAGCAATAAGAACTAGTTGCTAGACATAGATCCGCAAAAAGTTTAAATGTAGCCAGGAATGACAAGGAATCCCACTCCTCGTGGTGAGAAACCAGACCACATACGTGGATTTTGGAGAGGGCTTGGCCAGAAAGTACTGGTATTAAGTGCAGAGGAGTGCTTCACATTTCACCCTATATACTGCCTACAGCCAGCCAGGGCTCAGCTCTGTGTCAGTGTGATCAGGAAAAGAGCTCACCTTGGACAATTGCCGCAAGCTGAGGTGAACAGACTGAGGAGCAGGGTCCACCTCAAACTCCATCAGATGGACAACATCACGACTTAGGGTACATGGTGGAACATGAAAGTGGAGAACAGCTAGAGTGAGTACAGCCCAAGCCTGGGCAACATCGACCAAGTGGAAAGTCTGGGAAAGCCTCATCATTCACAATAAAAATGTGAGTGTGGAACCAAATATGTCTTAGGAGTCCCTCATTATCTCTTCCACACAGTGGTGA
Source organism: Octomys mimax (assembly GCA_002564305.1). Classification (NCBI taxonomy): domain Eukaryota; kingdom Metazoa; phylum Chordata; class Mammalia; order Rodentia; family Octodontidae; genus Octomys; species Octomys mimax. The sequence continues at coordinate 5,379 of NDGM011255590.1, read as the reverse complement.
ACTCCAACCTGGCAAGCTCTGGGAAGAAACCACTCATTCAACAACATGGAGAAACAATTCTGGGCCCATATAGTTTTTTTCTTTCATTCCTTCATTTTGTTTATTTTTTTTCTTCTATTTTTTCTTTTTTTTCTTATTGTCCTTATTCTTTCCTGTCATTTTTATCTAATTCTATTAGTTGGTAATTCCTTTATAGTATAGTATATCATATTTTATCTTCCTTTTCTTTATTTTTTAAATTTTGCTTCTTTAATTTCCCAAATATATAGCTCTTCCCTGTTATTAAATGTGAAACAATGGCAGCTTTTATTGGTTCTTACAATATGTCAATAACTGGTCTTTGACTATTATTTTTGTTTATTTCATTATTATCAGTTAGTGGCATAGTTGCTGCTATTAGTTGGTTTATACTTATGAGAATAGTTGGTTTGTCTGTGTTCATCTACAATACCACAATTCATTTCTGAAGAACAAGGGACTAAGCCATTTAAACTGCACCCTCACCCACTTGTGTTTGTGTTGGGAAGATAACTGTGATACGTTTGTCACTAGATGTGAGAGGTTGTCAGATCATGGAGCAGACCAAAGGCTTACAGGGAGACTCATGCAGAATGCACCACTGGAAATAACACACTAACTGAATTAAAAATTCAAATTCAAACTTCTTCATAGCAAAGGAAACAACAAACAGAGTGAAAAGATATCCTGAAAAATGGGAAAGAAAAGTTGTGCCAGCTACTCCTAAGACAGAGGACTAATAACTAGAATATAAAAAATGAAAAAAAATTAAACCCCTTAAAATAAAAGACTCAATGAAAAAATGGAAAACTAAAATAGATACTAATTGGGAGAAGAAGTAAAAATGGCAAGTAGATACCTAAAAATGCAAATTAAAACAACATTGAGATTCTATCTTTAGAAAAGAGGCTATCATCAAGAAATCAAATAATACCCAACTACTGGTGAAACTACAGAGAAAAAAAGAGCCCTTCTACATTGTCAGAAATCAGTATGGAGATTTTTCAAAACACTAAAAATAGAAATTCCATTTGACCCAGCTATTCTTCTTAGTATAGTGATACATACTAAGTATCACTAAGTATTCACAAGTATATGTTTGCAAAAAAATTCTGTTTGTAAACAAAAGTTTAGAAAAATTTTGTTTCTGTCCACACACTCCACATCAGTGACAAACATAGCACAACTATCTTCCCAACAAAATACAAATGCAGCCATCTTCCCCAAAATTGTAAAACTAAGTCCATCATCTTACAGTGAAACATGCATTCCCACATGTATAGCAACACAATTCACAATAGTAAAATCTTGGAAGTTGCCTACAGAATATATTCACCAACAATTGAATAGATAAAGAAAATGTGATATTTATACTCAATAGAATACCACACTGCTCTAAAGAAAAATGAGTTTGTGTCATTTGTATGAAAATTGAATGTATCCTGAGACCATCATGTTAATTGAAATAAACCAGACTCATGAGCTTAAGTATCACATGGTTTTTCTTAAACGAAAAACCTTATGTATAAAGAACAAAATAAAAGACAGGTAACAGAAAATAGGGAGATAATTTTTTTAAATGGGAAAGGAACTGGGGGAGTGGATCAGGACTTAAAAAAATTAACATGTGTCACATACATGTACCAAATTTCCATGATAAATGCATGCATGCTTTTATGCACTGCAAACATGTACTAAATAAAATAATTAGATGAAAGGATTTTCATTTAACTTCATGAAAGTCATATAGATAACAAACATTCTCCCTCTTTTTATAGCACAGAAGAAGCAGCAGAGGCATGCCCTGTAACTTTTCTAACACACAACACTGAGTGTGTTTGTGTTTTTAACCACACAGACTCTTGATCATGGCTTTCAATGTGGCTGCTCTAAACCTGTATGGTATCACATTAATAACGACTGAATTTTTGCATCACTAAACTGTTTTGAGATTGAAAATTAAAATATTCACAAGATGCCTCAAAGATTCACATTGAATGAGTTGTTTGTCAAGCAGAGCATTAAAAATATTACCCATGAGGGCCAGCTAGACAGCTCAGTGGATGAAAGCACCTGCTTAGGCAGGCATTGGAGCAGCTTCTAGAGTTTGTGATTAGTTCATGATCCAATGCTGGGATTATGGGTATGAGTGCTACACCCGCCCAGGGGTGGATAGCGAGAATACAGTGCAAGGAGGGGAGAGAGGCTTGCTAGCTGCTGCAGCTGCTGCTCCTCCCTTTCGGCTCTTTCTCTTTGCTGTGCTCCACCACCATGAGCTGCCGCCCTCTGCCACGTGCCACTTTGCCTTAGAGCCAGCTGAGTATGGACCGATACCTTTCCTAACTGTGATCTAAATAAACCTTTCCTTCCTTGATTTTGGGTGTTGGATATTTTGTCCCAGCAATGAGAGAAAAGTAACTGTGGCACCTTCATATGCCAAAACACTGAAAATAAGAATTGCTTTATGATCCAAATTGACTACGTAGGTGAGAGTCTACTAATAAATCAAATATGGAAGCGTATCACATACATCTTATTTCAAAGATTCCACTGGATAATAAGTAAATTTGGTTTTATTTCACATTTGTATTCCTGTTTTTAATGAATGTGGTCAAAATAAAACATTACAAGAACTCAACACCCACTAGGGAAGTAGCTCAGTGGAATAAGCGCCTGCCTAGCAGGTATGATTTCCTAAGTTTGATACCAGTACTAAGAAAAGAAAAAGAGAAAAAGAACTCAACACTCCAATACACGGTTAAATAATCTAAGAATATATATATATATATATATATATATATATATATATATATCACTACATATTATACACATACTGCATTTAGTATATAAATGAATTAGATATTCAGCTTAGAGAAATGCCAACTGCAAATTCAATGGCAAATCTCTGAATTATATATAGACATTAACTGGAGATAAAACAGACTGAAAGAAATGAAATTATGTATATTAGGATATTTTTAAATTTCACATATTGAAACTATTACTTGATGAATCAATATAGGTTTTATACTTTAATTTTCTAAAAGCACTTTATTAAAAATATTAATAAGGTGTCTTCTCTACACCAATTTCAGCGTCGGGCACTCTTCCCCTACTCAGAGAAGAATAGCTCCAAATTCACCTTGATCTTCAGAGGACAGCATGTCTCTGGAGTGTGTCTCCTTCCCAAAAATAGATACTTCAGTGCCCCTTGCATGCCTTTGATATGGCTAGTGGGTGAAGGATGTGTGCTTCGCTCTATTGTCTCAGAAGTATAAAATGAACTCTTGTTTGTGGACTAAAAAGACAGTGTAATTCTGTTATGTGTACCCCAAAGAAGTGAAGAGAAAGGCCCAGCTCTAGACCTGGGATGGTTGGCATCATGAGGAATTACTGCTTGAGAACATAGAGCTGAATGTGATGAACTGTTCTCATTAGACACAGCTGGCATCTCCTTGAATCTAAAAGCCAAGAGTGTAGGGTGTAGTCCTCTTAAAATTGTATAGCTTTGAGTACTCCACCCCTGGGGATTCTGAACCAGTAGAAGATAAGCAGTATTTATAGGACTGTGTTCCTCAGATTGCAGGTCCATATAAGCTCTAATTGACAGTAAAAAGCAAGGGCATGTCAAACTGATGGAATTTTAGATTTTCTCTGTTCTTAGAAAAGTGGGTAGATAGACCCCCTTTTCTTTCATACTATATAAGCTCTGGGACTTTGAATTTTTCAAAGAGGAGAAAGAGCCTTAAAAGATAATTATTGAACTTGTGTTAATGTGGAAAATGAGCACTAGAACTTTTATTCTGATTGCTTTTGGTTACAGCCTGAATTTCTAAAACAGGTTAAATTTACACATTCCTGTATTAACCCATTTCTCAAGTCATCTCCTGGTCATGACGCAGCAGGTAATAACAAAGCAACACTTGACTAGGGGTCAGAAATTCTGTGTAACAGTAACTGTGGTGAAAGTATCTATGTGGCTGCTACAGTTTTGATATAGAATGTCCCCCGAGCTTCATGTAGTCAGAGGTGGGGCTTCTAGAAGGTGACTGAATTTAGGATTGCTGTACTCATCAGGGTTCCACTGATAAGTTTTTAGCTTAATGTGCTCATAGGAGGTGGAGCCTGGTCTGAAGAGGCGAGTCACTATCAGAGTGACCCAGAGAGAGAAATCACAGCCCTGTCTCTGTGTCCTGGCTGTCTCAGGAGGAACAGCCACAGTGCTCTGCCCAGGCCTTTCCATCAGTCTGTTTCTGTCTTGGAACCAGTCAAGTGTGGGCAGAGCCCTCTCAAGGTGAGCAAAGCAAACCACTTCTCCATGAAGTTATGGACACTGGCCACTTTGTCTCAGAGATGAAAACTGACTGAAAGAGGGACTCTGAGCAAGAAAATGTCACTCAGATTATTTAGTTGTACATAAGTACTTGGACTACCTAACAAGGAAGTCTCTCACTTCATAGTCTTATAAAATGTACTTCATAATAATTTTTAGAAAGGTTTTGGGGGAATCTGTTAACCTGGCTAAAATATAACAGTGCAAAAGAATCTTAGCTTTCTCCTTAACACATCAATAGTATGTATTGGGAGGATTCAATAATAATAATAACTACCATTACAACCATTATTATTAAATATTTTCTGTGCTTTCCTTATTCTGGACATTATTCTATCTCATCAATCTTATAGGAAGAGTATTGTTTTATAGATAAGGAAACTGAGGCTCGAAGCATTTAAATCAATTGCCAACATCCCATAGCTAATGTATAAAAACTACATCCATGAAATACAGCCTGGATGATGAACCTGAAAGATTTTCATACTCTCTTTCAGGAAACTCCATTCAAATTATGCCATCTTTATTGTTAAGTCTGCCCCAAATTATGTCAAAGTTGATTTTAAGAACTGACAACATTTGTTCATTTGACTTGAACAAAAAGTGAGGCCCAAAGCCAGGTAAAATGCAGAGAACCAGTACACATCTGGAGGATACACAGAATTTATTTCTGTTATTTCTACCCAAAAGAAAGCGGAAGTCTCTTAGACTTAGATTTGGCTTAGCAGTTCCATTACCCTCCCTCAAATCGAGGTGACATTATTATCAATCATAGTTTTAAAATGTGATTGACAAGGAAAATAGTTGAATAAAAAGTTATTTCAAGGCTTGCAATAGGTTATAAAAAGCTGCAGTTTTATTTTTTTAACAGTTTTTTTTTTTCAAAGTGGTAGGACAGTTTCAATAATTAACACATTGCATACATTCTTTCTAGTGGTTAATTGCTGTAAAAGATGCGGACATGGTATCCTATTTACAAACACCATTAGAACAAATCCTTCTATTCATTAAGAGAATGTAACTATATA
>NDGM011255586.1:0-12306 GCA_002564305.1 Octomys mimax | reverse complement strand
TTAAAAGCAACAGGCAAGAACAGAGGCCTGATCTCTGTTATGACAGACTGGGACATTTATCATTCTCTTGCCTTCCCCTCTCCCTTCTGTTTGCCTTCTGGTAAAAGGTAAATCTGAAATACTGAAATACATTTCAACAGCCTCAATTGGGATTCTATCAAACCTGAGGAAAGGTGATTGCCATGCTAGAAATTACACAAAGCAATTCTGCTGAAACTGGATATTCCAATTTTGCTCCAGTCAGTGAGCCATAGAAATTACAGATTCCTCAACAAATAAATGATCATTGTGGTACTCACCTCACTACAGTGACCTGTACATTATACTATGTGTTGCATTTAGGGAAATATTATATTTTGTGAGAGAAATGCTGAATAAAACCAACTGGGATATACAAATACTTGATTCATCAGTAAACTCTTTTCAAAACGGTAGTTGAAAGTAACTTTTTGATATTCTTGATTAACATTCTTACACAATTACTGTGCTCTCGATTGTGGTTTTGAACTCCATTTCATGAACATCATTTTGCATAAATATATTTTCTGAGTGTCATCTCTGAAACACAAAGCAAATTACTTTTACAAAGCTTACCTGATTTAAATGTTTATTTATTCTTATGCTGTGCTTTTAATGAATTTAACTTTTTTCCTTTAGATTTAACAATGCATCGAAGAATATTTGCTATGCAGCACGGGACTTGGGGGACTATAAAAACTAGAATAAAATTATATTATAATTAAAATAACATTTGTGGTAAAGAATGAGGCCAACACTTAGAAAACAAAGTAAATAAGACTGTGTGTAGCATTTTGTTTAGGTTTCTAAATGGCTGTAAATATTGTTCTTTAAAGTAATATGGTATCTGAGAGTCTTAAACTTTTTTTGTCAGTTTACTAAATATGGTGTATGAGGCTTTTTCTCCTAATATATTTAAAAATTATAACTAACTGTTTCCAATAAAACAGGGAAAACCTGGCCAGGAGTACATATGGTCTCTTCTCACAAACTGGAAAAGGAATAAAATGTAGTGTACATATTGCATATTTAGGCTGCTACCTGTAAAAGCAGCATTTAAGACCAGGCACTTTAGAATTACACCCACTCACAGTCCAATGTGGTTATTCATATGTCAGTGTAATATATTTCTTTGTAAAATCCATTAGATTAAGGTTTCCCCCATTCTCTTTAACTTATTATGAGAAGATACCTGAATTTCATAAATTGGGCATTCTTTTATGAGCCTTTAGGATAAGGCAAGAATGTTTTTGAGGGGCCGGGGAGATGGCTCACTTCCCTGGCAAGCGCAAGGGCCTCAGTTCAATCCCCGGTTTTGCAAAAAAAAAAAAAAAGAATGTTTTTGAAAAAAGAAATTTGAGTTTTTGGAGAAATCTGATCTTTAATACATTGGCAATAGTGACATTGAGTAGAATCAATTTGGTAAATGCTGAATGAAGAGACTAGTGACTGTTGTACAAGATTTGGACACTTTCCTTAAGTTTTATCACCTTAAATAAATCTGAATTAAAGTACTTTGTGACCTGTTTCCCTCAAGAGGAGAAGCTTGCTTTACTTTGCCTTCTTACATGCTATAGTGGTTTAGTACTTAAGATTATTTTCATGAATTTATTCTTGGACTGGAGCCTAAGTTGTGGAAATATACAGAGATCAGATAATTTTTTTCTGTTCACCATTACAGGTGGGACTAGAGTTTTATTTCCCTGGTGGAGCACTTGCCTTGCAGATATTAGGCCCTGATTTCAACCCACAGTACTAAAATAAAAGCAAAATAAGATTGTTATTCCTAATAGGTAGGTTCACTGTCCATAGTATTTGCTTGGTCTGCCATATGGATGTCCAACCATTTGGCTTATCTAGGCTTCCTTGAGTAAAGAAGAATTTTCTTGGGCTTCATATGAAATATATAATATAGTTAATGTATATAAATGATATTTACATTTATGTATGTATTCATGTATGTGTGCATGTACATATGTGTTTTGACACAGGATCTTACTATACAGCTCAGGCTGGCCTCCAATTTGCAATGATCCTCCTGTCTAGGATTACAGGCATATGTCAACATAACCAGCTCTTATCTTACTAAATTATTTAACAAAATCATAAGTCCTAGTTTACTAATTAAATGAGAAAAATGCATATATTTGCATAATAATAAACACCTGTCTTCATAGGTAATACACACATCTAAGTGGGTTGCAATAAGAATCACTGTTTTATTTGCCAAGCCACAAGGGTACAGGTAACCTCCTGACACACGTGTCCAATACACAGTCTGCCCTTGAGCACTGTGCAATGGATTGGTGAACAGTGTCACTCTAAATCTTATACTATTGCAAGTTAAGTCCTTGTAGGGATGTATTACCAGCTATCCAGGGCCACATAATTGGTTATCACTTCTGTGTAATAGAGTCTATTTGAGATGAGTCAGATGGTAACAAGAGTAACTGACAACTCTAAGGAGGCCATAGCTGTTTCTGTGTCTTGAAGGTTAGTCACCAAAGCTCATCACAGCTGTGTAGTGTCAGTTAACAGTGCCCAATTAGGCTTGCTATCTGGATTTAAATTGTACTATTGGAGACTGTGGATAGGAAGGCATCTCTCTCCTGGTTGGCAAAGATATGAAAAATGAGAATGGCAATGGAATGCTAGTTAGGCTTTTAAAGGATTTAAAGTTATCACAATTAAATATTTGAGTAGACAACAAGGAGTATTTTTTAACACTTGATGTCTTCTAGAGACAAATTAGAGTTGTCTTCCTATATATCATTTTCTGGTAGCTGCTGACAATAATTGGGATATGATAGCTATCATATATTGATTGTTTTTTAATGTTCCAGGCTTTGAGGTAATCATCTTGAGTATTATATTTCATTTTTTGGTAATGGTTGAGTTTTGACCTATATACAGAGATACACTACTTCTACTTCCTGAATTCAGTCTTTTCCATAAAGTAAAAAGTAGGTAGGTTTTTCTTGTGTGCTTGCTCTGCGGTGGTGGCAGTGGAACCCAGGACCTCACATAGGCAAGACAAATATTCTACACTGAGCTACTTCCCGAGTATTGCATATTTTAACCCAGGTCTTTTAAACTCCAGTATCCTTAGTTTTACTACTGCTCTTATGTCGAGTAGACCAAATGTACAGTAAATTTGTTTTAACTGGTTCTTTTTGTGATGAGTTTCTGATAATGAGGAGTGAGCACAGCTTATGTTCTACCCAGTGTGATGGGAACCACTTTATTAGGAGTCATGGTTAAGTGATGATGTAGTGTTTCATGTCCCAAGCATAAACTATGGTCCAAGCATATAGAGGGTTGTACTCTTAACAAGAGACTGTATTTCTGGGAGGAAGGTAGCCCTAGTTTTCTGAGTATAAACGTATGTAAGAGAAAAGAATACCAAGTTTTGGTGCTTTAAGAACAAATGTGGCCTTGTGAGCCAGTGTGAAAATCCTCCTGTAGCTCCTCATTACCTGCAATATAACACTTCGTGTGCTTTTTGCACTTTTAATCTTGGCCTGCCTGCTGATGAGTAACAAGTGACAGTGTTAGCTAAAATAGCCAGTGCTTAGACATCTCTCACCATGAGTTATGGGAGATAGCAATGAATGTCAAATTTTCTTTAGCCATCTCTGAAATAGTGGTCTTCTTTTTTTTCTTTTTCTTTTCTTTTTTAATGTATTTAGGACAGGGTCTATAGGGTCTACAGGGTCTCACTGCACAGATCAGACATGTAGTGATTCTCCTATTTTCAGCCTCCCATGCACTGGGATTCCAGGCGCATGCCACCATGCCCAGTCTCAATTGCCATCTCAGCACACCACGGAGGCAGGGCCAGCACGGCACACTGGGGATTGAAGCCTGGCCACAGCGCCCTACCTAAGCAGGTGCTTTAGTTTGCTGAGCTATCTGGCCGGCCCATGATGGTCTTAATTCTTTATAGTATACAAAAGTAATAAATTAATTGATCAGGGCAGGAACTAATGGTACATATGATTTTTCAGGATCTGAGGTAAAGTCTTGTGAACTGGCTCATTTCTTAAAACAACCCTCATCGCCATTTCACTGAGGAAACTGAGTCTCAAAGCTACTAAGTAACTTGACTAATGTTGCACAAGGGGTGAGGAGTAAAGGTTCACATCGAGAACTGGATCTGAAGATTCTAAAACTCATGAGCTGAACAAGAAAGCCATAGCAGCCCTATAGAAGGTTGTCTGATTTAGTTCTCTGATTTTTAAGCAAATATGACCAAAAACATGATGCTTGCTGTGGCTTTTGAAGATGTGCACTTTTTTGATTTAATAAACATACCTGTTTTAAGGGGCTGGGGAGATAACTCAGTGGATAAGTGCTTCCCTGGCTAGCACAAGGGTCTGAGTTCAATCCCTTGTTCCGCAAACAAACAAATGACCAATAAACACCTGCTTTAGTTCTCTAACATCCTTGCTGTCATCTTCTCCCCCTTCCCCCTTCCCTTCTCTTCTACCCCCCGCTCCTGATTGCCAAGTGCCTCACTTATATCTGGGCTGTTTCAGTACCCAGCTTCACTGCAAGGATGGAAAAGATGCTAGAGTTTATAACTGTTCTCAAAGATCAAGAATAGACAATGCTCATTCTAGCTTTATTTGAGTGTGAGAAACCAGTATTCTACAACCTTGTTTCCTACATTTCCTTTTTTTTTTTATCTTGCCAATATTTTAAAAAATATTGGGCCAGGGATATAGCTCAGTGACACAGTGCCTGCCTGGCAAAGGTCCTGAGTTTGATCCCCAGTACCAACCCCCCTAAAATTGCTTTAAAAAAAATTTAAAGAGTAAAAACAAAAGCAAAAACAAAGACGGAAACAGTAGCAATACAATACATATGGTGCAAAATTTTAAAACAAGAATGAAAAATTAATGAATGTTATATTCTATATTTTTATTGTCAAGTCTGTTGCTCAGATTAACAGATGCAGGTATGCAAGATAGCTCTAATAATAATTGATAAGACATTAGAAATAGTACACATTTAGAAGAACAAGATGAGAGGTATTCAACTGAGATTTGTATATTGCACATTGCTGTCTTTGATTTAGTTATTCAGAATATAGATATTAGCATATAAAGCTAATCAAAGTGAAAATTTTAAACATTAACTGGTATTTTGAAAATATTGATGGAAATTAGTAGTATAATCATCTCCTGTATATGTACTTGTGTGATTTTTCCCCTTTCATTTTTTCCATATCTTTTCTCCTTTCCCTCATCTTCATTGTTTATTCCTTAAATTCAGTTTCTTTCCTTTTTACTATATCTGTTATACCTTTCAGATTTTATTCTTTCAGGTTCTTACATGGAGACAATAAGATATTTACATGTGTGGGTCTGATTTATTTCACTCATGAGTATAGCCTCCAGTTGCATCCATTTACCTATAAAGGCCTCAAGTTTTTCTTTCTTTGTAGCTGAGTAATGCTCCATTATATAAAATGTTATTAAATATGGCCTTTGTGTCTTACCTTTAAATCTTTTCCTTTCCTAAGCTGGTCTTTTCTTTTTCATATGCTCTGGCTGACAAATAGTTAACTCCTCTGACTGGCAGATTGATGCCCCTGTCATGGGAGATTACCACTACACAGTGAAGCTAATATTGCCATCCTGGGTTTGCTTAATATTGTATAAAGTATTTTTTTATCGATTTATGTTTTTATCCATTCCTTAGGTCATGGACATTTTGGTTGTTTTCAAGATTTGGCTGTCACAAATTAAGCTGCTTTAAAATGAGCACACGTAAATCAGTGTGCTGTGATGATTTCAGTTCTTTTGGAAAAATACGCAAAAGAGGAATAGCTGGGTTGAATGGGACTTCTGATCCTAGTCTTATTGAGGAGTCTCCACACTGATTTCTGTAGTGGTTACACCAGTCTACATTCCCACCAATAATGGAGAAGTGTTCCTTTTTCCCCACAGCCTCTCCAGCATTTGTTAGTTGATTTCTTTATGACAGCCATTCTTTCTGGGGTGGTATGTCAACGTTGTTTTAATTTGCATTTCTTGAATGACCAGTGCTATAGAACATTTTTTTCATGTATTTATTTGGCATTTGTATTTGTTCCTCTAAGAAGTATATATTCATCTCCGGTGCCCTGCTTGTTTTGTTTTAATCCCTTTCTTCATTTCCTCTCTCTTTTTCCACACCTATCAATATATAGAACAACTGCTCAGAAAACTGTTGGTTTCTAAGAATACAGTTATTACATATGGCCTTTGTGTCTTGTCTTTAAACCTTTTCCCTTCCTAAGCTGGTCTTTCCTTTTTCGTGTCCCCCGGCTGACAGGTGGTTAACTCTTCTGATGGCAGATTGGTGTCCTTTCACAGGGGATTATCATTGCACAGTAAAGCTCATGCTGCTGTCCTGGGTTTCCTTAACATCTTTTGACTTCACTCAAAAGAGCAAGGGAGCACAGGTCCTGTTTCTCTTGGGACCCTTGAGTATTGGCCGATCAGACTAGCAGGCAGCTTTGACTATCCTTGATGTGTGCTTTGTATTTAGGCACACTCGTGATTTTGATGTTTTTTATTGCCTTTATTTTCAAAGTTGATTTGAGGGCACTTTCACCTGGTATTTGTAAGTTCTATATCATTACTGATTTCTTTATTGCTTATAAAAAAAGAAAAAAAACGGAAAATAAATTTAAAATCAAATACCAACTCTTCTTTTTCAGATGCCAAAGAGATTGTTTTGAAAGCTCAGATCTTAGCTGGAGGAAGAGGAAAAGGTGTCTTCAATAGTGGCCTGAAAGGAGGTGTTCATTTAACAAAAGAGTGAGTCTGGAGTTTTAATTCCTTGCCTTTGAACCACGTAATATGGAGAATCGTGATGGAGGGGCCCACTGAGGATGTTAGGGGGTTGGCAGGAGCAGGCAAGCAAGTAGAAGAAACAGGTTTTCTTCTGCTCTCTTAAAGGTTTTGTTCTTCTGTAACTGATGGAAATTTTATGTTTCTCTCCCATACAACAAACAGTTCCTCATAAGTGTTAGAAGTATACTACTTGCAAGTGAAATGCTGCTGTACAATGTAATTTCTATTAAAGCAACTAGAGTCGCTCCGTATTACCAGTGGCATCAGATCCTCTCACCTAGTAGTCTATGTCTGCTTTCCTCTGAGACTGTCTTCAGTGTTTCTTCCAGCACTGAACATTTCTCTCTTATCTCCGGTCACATTATTCACTACTCATTATTTACTTTATCTCTATGCTCTTGCTTCTTTCTCTCTGTGTTTAGTATTTCCCAAATTGTCCCCTCCCAAATGTTTATTCAGTTTTTGTCTAAATCTCCTACGTATCACAGCATTGTGTCTTAGTGATGATCATAACTAATGGAAGGGTGAGCATGACAGAGCTCAGCAAGCATCCTACATTTCTTGTTTCCATTTACTCATCTGTATTTTGCTCTCAGCTCTAGCACAGTGCTAGGCACCTAGTATAGGAGTGGAGAGAATTGCGTTCTGGGGGTGGGATGTGGGCGCTGTGTGGTGTAGGTGTGAGGATGTGTGGACTCTGCTAAAAATGAATTTTAACACTGATTTTCTTTTCTTTTTCTGTTTGCACCCTCAGCCCCAAAGTTGTGGGACAGCTGGCTAAACAGATGATTGGGTATAATCTAGCAACAAAACAAACTCCCAAAGAAGGTGTGAAAGTTAACAAGGTAATATGCATGCTTTTGGTCATTTTCTTCATAGGTGTTTAAAAACAAAAAGGAAGGAAAAGAAAACTATACCTCAGTTTTTTACAGCATCTAATGAAGCACTGCTCCACAGCAATTTGTCATTAATTATTTAGGCCTCACATGATCTGTTTAGCAAATGGTGTGCCTTTGAGAAGGGATGAAAAGCCTTCTGTAATTGTGGTATTGTATTTATTATTGTTTGCGTTTAGCACAAGTGAGTAGAGGTGAGTAAGCAGTAAATTAGAACCCAGCAAAATGACAGCAGCAAAGGCCTTGGTAAGATGGCCTTCCACTGAACAGTGGGCACTTTCTCTACCCTTTGGGCCCCACCTTCAGTCCTGAAAACCAGCATTGCCCACTGTACTTTCTTAAGTATCCTCAAGCCAATGGTGGGAAACCTATGGTACATGTGCTACAATAGGTTGGCTGTCATCGTTGGAAGCTCTAGAAGGTTCACCATCACTACCCTATAATAAGATATAAGATTTTGTTCTATCCCTGTAGCTGGGAGTATATCATATTAGTCTGCTGGGGCACTCAGCTGTGGATAGGGTTATACACATGTTTATACCCACATGTACAGCGTACACACACAAAGTAAAGCTCAGAGAAAAGAGGCCTGCCTCAACCACAGCCTTCTGAGTGGCAGAGTTGAGGCCACATCCTGCCAGTTTTGTCACCTATGCAAACTCCCTTCATGCGTGGAAGCAAAGACACCAGCTACTTCCTACAAATGTGCTTTGTAGAACCAGTGAAAAGCAAGCAGGAAGGGACGCTTGTTCCAATTCCAAGACAGCTCTAGTAAAAATGGCTTCTGGAATAGGTTCTATCAGGGGATCCAGTGTGCCAGACCTAGGGAGTCACGGTTAGAAGGTTCTGTTCCAATAGTAATTGAGGGGTCCACATGTTGAGGTAAATAGCTGTCCATCTTACTGACACAGATTGATGATCTCTATCATTGTGCCATGCTTATTGTACACTGAGATGTCATTTTACTGTTTGTACTTTTCAGAGAATTTTGTGGAAAACTCTTGACATGACTTAAAAACAATCACTGGCTAGTCTTCCTACCTTAGCCCATTTAAGGACCCTAAGCTGCAGCGGCACTGGAATCCTGACAGGCGATGAGCTTTGTCACACTGAACCTCTCTAAATATTAAGGTAGCAGAATAAAGCTGCTGTCAATCATTTCCCTCTACTGCTGCCCTTTTGGTAGGTGTAGGAACTGTGTAAAACTGATTTTCTTGTTTAGCTTGGAATTCTACTTCTATTATCCTTTATATTTGGATAATACCTTATTATTATATAATAAGATTATATATCTTATTATCCTTTATGATCTTTTATCTGTGTGACTTAGTCAAAACTTGCTCACAGAGGCATACTTAGTATTGTTATTTATAGGAATTGTATGTTATATAGCCACATGGGATTTTAGATTAGTTTGTGATACAGTTTAAAAGCATATAAAAATATATAGAGCAGATTCACTATAGATTCTATATAGTAATAGAATTCTATATAAAATTAGTTTGTAAATGTTCTTGAAATAGTGGAGGTAAGTGCATTCTTGTAAATTAAGTCATTGCCAGAAAACTAAAAATAATTTATTTTTAAATACTTTTTTTATTGCAGAAGTCCTTAACAAACATAAAAAATATCATTAATACAAAATTATAAAAATTCAACAAAGTAAAAGTTCTTTGTGTGATCACCTTACCCCCCAAATAATTGTCAGATATTGCCTTTGTTCTTTTTAAATGTAAGTTGCCTCTTCTCACGTTTGTATAACCATAGAATGTTATATATGACTTTAGAGACTTCATTTTTAAATTCATAAAACCTTGGACTTCTATCCATGTGACTTCATTAGATTTCATCTTTTCTTTTTCTTGAAGGCATAATGATCCCATGAATAAATGGAGTAGTTAACTAGTCACCTATTGATGCACATTTGTTTTGAGGTTTTCTGTTGTTTGTTTTTTCATGGAATATAGCAGTGAATGTTTGAATACTCCAGTATGTGGAAAAGCCTTTTAGACCTCACGATGGCTGAGTCTTCTGCTCTCAAGATGTGCACACAGAGTTCTAGAGTATTGCCACAAAGTAATAGCTGGCTCCAGAGTTTTTGTTTCCCAGGATATTCAGTGTCCACTCCATCTTCCTTGATCCATTAGGGTTGAAAAGACGAGAAACTGACCTGTGCTCACAATTAAAAAATCTCCACTTGGTATTTACCATGTAGTTTGAAAGAGCAAGGATAAATTTTTAATGATTTATAATACATGAATCATAAGAGTTGAAACCTGGATAGGTTTGCTTATATGTTTAAGAAATATATATTGGGAGTCTTTTATGTGCCAGGAAGGGGGCTGGTTTCTCCGATGTACTACTGATGTTTTTAGGCAGAAGCTTTTTTCTCTTTAATATTGTGTTGAATGATGTTCCAACATTGCAGAGCAAACATTTAAACAGGTATAATAACAACTAACCCCCTAGATAGGATTGCTACAGAATAAAAGTTAATACATGCTTAGAAATTTAAGATAGGAGATATTTAATACTTACGTCATAGTCTGTTCAGGCTGCTGTAACAGAATGCTACAGTGCCGGTGGCTTGTAAACCACTTGAATTTCTTATAGTTTGGAGGCTGCAACATCTAAGAGTAGGACACCAGCAGATTTGGTGTCTGGAGAGGATCCATTTATCAATTTGTAGAATGCCGAGGTTTTGCTGTTCCCACAGGGTGGAAGAGATGGGGGAGCTCTCTGGGGTCCTTTTCAGAAGGGTGCAAATTCTGTTCTTACAGGTGCTGCCCTTACAATCTGCTCATAAAGGCTTTGTCTCTAGCTAGCGTCCCATTGTAAATTAGCTTTCCACATAGCAATTTTGAGAGAGCACATACAGTTCTAAAATGTAACTCAAATGAAATCAAATAGACTTATGTAACCTTTGGAAATTTTATTTCCAATCAGAGTGATTTTATGAACAATGAAGTTCTTGCTTCAGCAGCTTGTTCCTTTTTAATACTCAGTAGCACTCTGCAATGCAGATGTACCACAGTTTGTTTAGCCATCATCTTTGTAGGGGATATTGCCAAATTATATGTTAGTTGTATGATTTGTTTTTATAAAAATTGACAAATGTTCCCAAAGGACTATGCCATTTTGTATTACCACTGCAGTATATGAATAACCATGCTAGCCAGCACTTGGTACTGATATATTTTTTCTTTTATTCTAGCCAATATGATAGGAGTGGAGTGATAATTTACTCTGATTTTAATTTGTGTTTCTCTAGCAGTTGAAGATATTAAACATCTTTTCTTGGGGCCAGTAAGATAGCGCAGCAGTCTAAAGTGCCTGCGTAGGCAAGTGTAGGCAACCACAGGGACCACAGTTCAATCCCTGGCACCATATGCTGTGCCGGCCCCACCCCCAGGGCAGGGTGAGTCAGCCACACACACATACACACAAAAATCTTCTTTGCTTACTTGCCATCTATACATTCTCTTTGATGAAATGTCTTTTAGGCCTGCTGGTCTGCATGTCCCTTTCAAAATTTATGCTGAAACTGAAGTCCCCTTGTTATGGAATGGCAGCGGGACTCTGGTGCCCTGAAGGGTTGGTTTGCCTCCTAAATGGCTGGCAGAAATGAGCTCAGGGCCTTTAGCCTCTCTGGCTCTGATACATGAGGATGCAGCAGAAGGGCCCTCACTAGCACACAAGCCATACCTTGATCATGACTGCCTGGACTCCAGACCTGTAGAGAATTAGTAATGGTTTATTGTTACTCTTGTTATTTATTCTAAAGTGTAGTCTTTCTTTGTTACCTATGATGACATCAAACTAATGGGTGGATATGATCCTTATTCCTCTGCCTTTTAATTGTCTCAGATTACAAATATGTACCACTGCATTGGCTTAAGTTTTTGTTCTTTTTATGGTCTGCTATTTTGTTATAGCAGTACAGATAGTCAAAGACATATCTTTTGTTCACTTGCCAATTAGATTATTAATGTATTAGTGTTGAATTATGAAATTTATCATAGATGCTGATCAACACTTTTTAAGTGTTTTCTCCTGTCATAGAACTTGCATATTCCTATTGTCAGTATTTTTGTTTGTTTGTTTTTGTTTTGGTGGAAGAAAAATGTCTTAAATGAAGTGCCTGATATCAAAATTTCTTTTTTTTGTGGTAACAATACTGTTTGTTTTTTATTTTTTCAGTAATTTTATTGAGAAACATATAGCAGTGAGACAGTTTCACATCTGATTAGTAGGGCAGTTTCAATAATTAATACATCACATATTGTTGTCTTCGTAATGGTTATTCATACTACAAGATACAGACATGATATCCTATCTCAAACACTATTAGAACAAATCTTTCTATTCATTGATTTAAGAGAATGAGCTATATATCTATCCTATTTTGAATATACAGATACAAAATGTTCATTCATTTGCATCCCCCTTTTTGTTTAGTTTTGTTAGAGAAAGGCATTTCATTATCATTTGAATATTGTAGATGCGAGAATTCAGCAAAATATTCCAATATAGTGCAGTAGTCCATA
>NDGM011255584.1:0-12510 GCA_002564305.1 Octomys mimax | reverse complement strand
GAGCATTTATTTCCTATAATATACCTATGGATTCACCGACAGATTCCTCCATTAACTTTATTAATGATCTGTTAGACTGCATAATCCCACGCAAGACATCATGCTATCTACCAAGAACAAGTAATCCATGATCACCTTAAAACTCATGAATAGACAACGGATGAACTACCCCATGCAAGAAAGACATAAGATTTTTTTAAAGCTTTACATAGGAAAAACTTGATGAGAACTTCTAGGATAAAAGAAAAGAAAGAAAACTCACATCTAATTCTGCTGTGGCACAAGCATCTCTCACAGCTCCCAACTTCCCACTGGGCTCCTCTTTAAGGTCTTTGTTCTGAGAAGTCTCCAAATGGTCTGAAAGCACAATAGTTAGAATACCAGAATCTGTCTTCAAACTCCATCTATGTGTGTGATTCCTCTCAAAACTGTGGTGAAGCCTGCCTGTAATCCCAGCACTGGGGAACCTGAGGCAGGATCTGATACCCTCGGGGAGCTGCATGTGTCCTGCTCTGACTCCCAGGTGCATGCCGGACATGCCTCCTGGACCCCTCCACCCTTACAACTGGCCAAGATGCTCAGATTGCCTGTAGGCACCATATTCAACCACATTACCATGAAACAGAATTTGTTCATTGGATGAAATGAATCTACCATTCTGCTGAAGATGAGAAGGCAGTCACATAAGTTCTGTCACTTTTCTTATTCACACTGATTCAGCCTCTCTTTCCTACCCCTGGCACTATTTCAGAACAACAATGAAAAGTACTTAATAGTTCTATGTATTTGAAATAGCTTTGTGCATAGTTATCAAAACAATGTGCTAGAACACTTACTTGTATACAGCCTAATTTTACTTTCATGAGAGCCGCAGAACTTTGGTGGAAGGGTGGTAGATGAGAGGACACCCAGAAGAAGTGAGCCCATTGACTTCTCCAAGGTTACACAGCCATTTTGGACAAACCTAAGTTTTCTCCTCCCTACCTGGTCACTATGTTCGAAACCAAATAAGATATGCTGAATGCTTTCTCTTCTGGATTTAGTTTATTACACACTTCCTAGATGTCTTAGTTACTTTTCTTGCTACTGACACAAAACCCTAACACCTAAAGTTAAGGGAGGAAAGGTTTGTTTTCGTTGACAAACTTTAGAGGTTTCAGTCCATGGTCAGCTGGCTCTAACACAACATAGCACAGCAGAGGGGAACCACAGAGGAAAAATAGTCCAGAGTCAGCAGAAGGCAGCAAGACAGCATGACACCACAGAAGCAGCACGTGACAGGCAGTGGCAACAGCAGATCTTGTCTGTCCCTTCTATTCTATCCAGGCTGCCTGTCCTTAAAGCAAGTGGTACTCACACCCAGGATGGGACACCCTTAATCTTAGCATTGCAGTATTAGTGTATTCCAGTGTCATATCCCCAATACAACCACCTCTGCAAAGCTTAAACTATGACAGCATGAAGCTTTATAGACATCTAGACCCAAGCCATGACACTATACATTTAACCCTAGAATCAGATTAGGGGTTCTTCAGCACATTAAAGGTCTATTGGGCAGGGAAGATAGCTCAGCAGTCTAAAGGCCTGCCTGGCAAGAGCAAGGACCTGGGTTCAATCCCTGGTACTGCATGCCATACCGGCCTGGAACCATGGATGCATTGTATCAGCCACTGAAACTGGGTGTGGTGAAGCATGCCTGTCATCCCAGCACAGAGGAGGCTGAAATGGGAGGGTCACTGTGAGTTCAAGCTGCACAGGGAGACCCTGTACCAGATACATAAATAAATAAAAAATGATTAATGCTATGTTAATCTGTTGACTGTGCATGTAATTATTTTAGAGCATCTTATTTGTGTTTAAAAATTGGCACTTCAAATACTGATGTATGTTGACCCCCTCCCATTTCATTGATGAGAGAGCTCAGGTCCAAATGTTATGATTTATTTGTGATGAAATGAAAAACAAAAAACAATCAGAATTAATATTCAAGTCTCCTCATAAACTGTTTTGGTTTTATTTGTTTGTTTGTTCGGCAGTCAACCTTTGAACCTTCTGGAGGGATCTTAAAAAGTAATATTTGGGTCTATTAAGTGGGATTAGTGAAGCGTACAAGAGCAAAGAATTAATAATATAACCTGAGGAAAAAGTGGTCAGAAAACTGGAATCTGCATTTCGTTTGGCTTTTTAGCAAATATGGATGGATTTGTTTATTAGCGTGGCGCGGCCTCCATCTCCAGGCTGTTCTTTAGAAACTGCAGTATCACACTGCAGCCTATTTTTACAGGTACACAGTCTGAATTGAAAATAAATTCCAAAACTGCTCTGAGCAGAAGACTGCAGTAATTTTAGCCTAGATGAGTTGAAAAAAAATCACCTCTGAGATGGGCCATAAATCCCAGCTATTTTATAGCTTTTTCTGTTCTATTCCTGTGCCCGTTCGAAGAAAAATCTCATTTTTTTTTTTAGTGAAAAGGGAAAAATGCAAAACAGACCTCAGGGACAGAGCCCCCATCAGGACAACCTAGGCTGGCAAATCCCAAGTGTCTGTCTCTCTTGGGCTCTCAGAGCCTGTGAGCTTGAGAAGCCACCAGGGTCTCGGGCCCAGAAGATCAGGTAAATCCTGAGGTGACATCTTCCCTAAACAGGGTGGTGGCTGTGGTGCAGGACAAGGGGGCTGGGATAAGCTAGGCTCCTACTTAATCTCAGCAAAGCCTGCAGCCTCTTCCAAAGCCAAGAAAATGGTTCAACTTGGGGTCCCCTGCACCCTATGGAAATTCAGGCTTACACAGACGAGGTCATCAAAATAGGCAATGGTGGAGAGATAGCAGAAATCTGGAGAGAAGATAAAGGTGGAGATTTAACAATGACTCTTTCTGAATGAACAAATGAAACATTTTAAACATTATGGCACAGGCCTTGCATGTATCTGTAGCACTGGGCTCAACTTCATTTTGCTTTTTTCTAGCTGAAGAGGTTTTATTTTTCCCTTCCTATTTTTCTTTTGTTCAGCAACATACCTCAGTCTTCCTGCCTGAATCCCCAGCCAGTTATTACACACTCAACAATATTATGAAATGTTCTTAAAAGGCTGGTGAGTCAAGCAGAAAGCAAACTACAAAATTTGCAGTCAGATGGCTGCTTGCCTTCAGCCATATGTCCTCAGCGTAGCTCCGTGCTCTCAAGGGCCACTGAAGAGGGAGATTTTTAGAGAGGCTTTTGAGCAAGGAGAGGTGAAGACCAGGACAGTATAGAGGGAAAATAAATTTTCTAAAAATCGCATTTATATAAAATTTCACAAGGGGCAAAACTCCTTTCTTAGCAATTTAGTAAGACATAAATGCACACCAGAATCACATAGAAAAATGCCAACTCTGAGAGCTCACTGCCAGTGACTCTGAATTAAAAGGTATTGAGAAGCACCAAAGAATGAGCAATTCTATCAAGCACCTGCAGGAGAGTCTCATGCCGTGGGTCTACAGGCCAAGCATAGAAGGCCCCTGCCTGATGGCACAGAGGCCTAATGACAGTGTCCCCTAGCTACCACCCTTCAGATCACTGTAGAGATTTACTGAGTGGGGAAGCTAATTCTCAGGGACAGTTAGAAATCACCCCAAGATCTTACATCTCCTGAAGAGATGGGTCTTAGAGTAAATGTTTGATGTCAAACCCAAGGACTTTATCCGCAGTATAAAGAGTGGTTAATTGTAAATGAAGAAAAAAGACCAAATTAAAAAGTTGCTTCATTAAATAAATCATACAATTGAATAAATCTGCAAGAGAAAATATTTATTGAAGAGGACAAAAAGGTCTGTGTTTTCCTTATCACTTCACGTCCAGTGATCCCTCTCCAGACTTTCCACAGAGTGTCACACAGTGTCTGCTCCCTGCCCTCTTCCCCCGCTATCACCTTGCCCCTGTAGAAACACCGGCTGCCCTCACTGTTCTCTTGTGAAGGACAAGTGAGGATGGCTGTTTCATTTTTCACTAGGTGCTTTTTCTTTCTGTGGTTTTCTTAAATCACAGACTGACTCCTCCCCCTTTTCTGTGGGACCCCATTCTTTGAATCATTCATACGACAACACTGGACTCAGAAAACTAGTATCAAACCTAATCTCTTTCACTAATTCAATGTCTGACCTTGAGAAAATTGCTTGGGCCCTCTAAGGTCTGCAAAATGAAATGATTAGACAAGATTTTCTCACAGGTTCCTTTCAGTACTGAAATTCTGAGAATTGGATGCTGCAGTCTGAAGCAAATATGTGTGAAGCTCTATGCTGGGCACAGCAGATAAGAATCAGACATGGAACTTTGTAAAGAGCTGTCTAGTTAACCAAGTAGGATGCAAGAGATACTGCATTTGCTGTAAAAAGCAAGAAAGCTTGAGACGGCAGGGGAATGTACGGGAGAGAGAAAGGGGAAGGTACAGGACAAGACACTTCACCATCTCTTGCCCATTATTACAGTAGCATTGGCTCTGCCATCTGGCAGCCAAAGTGATCTCAAAATGCACGTCAGACCTGAATCCTCATAGTCATTTAAGAGTCTCCCCCACCCGTGGACACACCATGCACATTCCTGCTTAACCAAAAAAGCAGAGTCCTCTTTCGTGCTCTTGTCTTTCATCTATTTCTGAGGTCAAACATATCATAGCAACTCCCAGGAATACTTTTTTTTTAAATAAAGAAACAAAGTCTGGTTAGGTGTGGGCAGTGATTCAAGGAAGCAGGGGAAGGAATTAACCCTCTACAACACAGAGAATCTCCTCACTTGCTTTGAAAACACAAACATTCTCCTCTCTCCCATCTTAAGAAACAATGGAGATGTAGACTGGGAATATGAGGAAGCTGGACCATGTGTGCATCCTTCAGGAGAGCTCGAAGTCTCAGAGCCCCTGATGTGATTTACATCAAGAGGGAGATGCGCATCATGGCAACTGACACTGATGGACAACCTGGCTGCCTTGAGGGCCAAGGCACAGGGCGAAGGACCAGGGAGCTACGCTGTCACCTGTGTACATCTTTCATGTCAGAAGCTTATTTACCCGCATGGGTTTCCCTGCCCAATTCCAGTCCTTTCCCAGCAATTCCTCTGAGTCTGTCAATGTGACCACTTACAACATACAGAGCTGGGTTTAGGGCTCATTTGAGCAAAAGAATGACTAAGTAATGCTCTGATTCTTTTATCTGACGAAATCCCTTGGTAGAGCAGAACAAATAAACTCGGGTTTGTACCACAAACCCGAGTTGGGTGGTAGAGACATGTTTTATTGAGGGCCCTGGTGAGTGCTCTGAATGCATTATGAAGAGGCAGGTGCAGCTACATGCCTGAGAGCAAGGAATGCAGACTTGTGCAATGCAATTTTAGTCCTGGGTCGGCTCTTACAAGCTAGGAGATGAATGATTTGTTCATCATGGTGGATGAGCTAATAGTCAACTGGTAACACCCAGCTAAACTGAGTCAGTGTGGTGCTGGGTTCAGAAGGCCCACCTGAGGATCACTGCCAACAGCATCAGAAGAGAACTGGAAGGGAAGATGGTGTGCTGCTGATTCTCCTGCAGAAGCTAGTCATGCTGGCTTTCCTGATATGAACTCAGCTGTCCCCATCATCAGAGGAGTTCAGGACCTCACTGTCGCTGAAGATGGCTGCAATTCTTTTCAGGGGAGCTCTGGTTCTCACCTAGAGCATCACTTTCTGGCTCCAGTACAGACCCCTCTGCCTCTTGGCACACATTCTTCATCCAACTGGTGCAGACTTTCTATCTTCCACCACCAACCTTTGGGCCTTCCCACTGCAGCTCCTTGATACAGGCTTACAAGAGACAACGTTATGGCCTCCAGGCCTTCAGCTGGTCATGTGGAGGACATTGCCTTGGGACCCAGACCCTGAGCTAGATCCTTTGGGTTTCTAGTGTGTAGACAGTTCTCTCATACTTTTCTGCATTTGACCATTTGGGTAAATGTTATAAAATAATCCTATGAATTATGCATCCTGCGTTAGATCTATTCCCTTGTAAGCAAAGATGATAGCACTCATTAACCCCTAGGTGCCTCCCTTATCTCACTTCTAAAATAGAGAGAATACAGGGATCTAGTTCATAGAAGAGATTCAGTGAGTCAATACATACAAAGTCCAAGGAATGGTTCTTGGTTCATAATAATTGTCACATATCTGTTAAACGATGCTGCAAGTGGTAATGGGTTTACTAAAATCACTACTATAACAACTATCAGCACTACTCCTCACTTAACTCTCTTTTCAAAACAAATCTATGAAGTAGGAATTCATATTTTTTTTCTGAAAACTAACAATTACAGAGATTGACTGACTAGTCCAAGATCATACAGCCAGAATGTAGCTTGACTACTACCAAACAGAAAACCCTCTGACTGGGACTAGTGAGCTAGCTTAGTGGTCTAAGTGCCTGCTTAGCAAGCACAAGGACCTGGGTTCAGTCCCCAGTACTGCATGCTGTGTCAACTCCACATCAAGTGGTGGCACACGCCTGTAACCCCAGTGCTGGGGAGGCTGAAACAGGAGGATCACTAAGAGTCTGAGCTGCATAACAAGACCCTTTACCAAATTAATTAATAGAAAAAAAATTTTAATGAAAAAAAGAGAATGAAAACCCTTTGACTCCAAATGTCATGCTCCATTAAGAGCCAAGGGGTCATTATCGTAAGGCTGAGTAGGACTAGAACTTAAAGGAAATAAGGTGCTGAAAGGATGCATGAGTGAGCAAATGAGTGAATGAATGCATATACACATGCAAGCATGGTGGCCAATCCACAAGCTGCTGTCATTGATAAAGTAAACTATTTGTACAACTTTCAGTCCAATCATCCACCCTCAGGTTTTTAAATCCTTAGTAAGAGGACAAGTGTAGTTCCTAAACTAAATCAAGACAACAAGCACATGTACTTCTATTTGGAATCAATTTATACTTACACAACTATCATTCAGGGAAACTGCAAAACTCTTTTATTTACACTTTAGATAAAGAGATAAAAATTCCACAAAAATACAATATAACATTCACAAGTGAGGCACTGAATACACTTTGCTCACAAGTCCAGTAGCTGGTACTCAGATGTGCCACAGAAGTCCCTACATGGAACGCAGTGTCCAGATGTGAAGCACTCAAGCAGGCTCCTGCTCTTAGTAGAGCACATACCATGTGGAAAATGTGATTTAACATATTACAAAAAAACTACTGAGTTCAAAATTTCAGCAAAAGAAGACTTGGGGTGCTGTGGGCCCATAAAACAATGTGTTGTCTGAATAACACAGGTCTCTAAAGGAAAGTGTGGTTGGAAATAAAATCTGAAGAGTAAGTAAAGAAGCATCTTAACAGATGGCAGCCACAAGGAGAGCTCGAGCCCATGATTCTCAGTTGCTGCTGCCAAAAACCATCAGACTATGGCTCCAAGAAACAAGCAGGTTTGCTCTTCATCTACCAAGATGAAATAAAAACTGAAGAACAGTAGAGCTTAATATAAGGAAAGAGGTGGGAAGATCCGGGGGGCTACTGTCTAACGAGGGCCCTGATGGGTGCAGTGGTTTGGGGGTCATGAGGGAATACAGCTGGGATGAAGGAGATGCAGCACAGTATTTGCTGTAATAAAGAGGATCCTTTGCTAAGCACAGTTGGGGGGCTACACTGTCCAACTGCTTTTCCAGCCTTGAACCTGTATAACAGTAACTGGAATCAGGGCTCCCATATCTCCAAGCAGCAACCTCAGAATGAACTATAAAATCACACAAGGAAAATAGAATTAAACCCCCAAGCCTGCTCATTGTCAGAGCCTTTACTCTCTTTTGTTAACAGACCACATCTCCCATATGCCATAGTCTTCATGTTGTTTCCATCCTTCCTCGGGTGGAGCAAATGACAGGAGAAACAAATGAATCCACATTCACGCGAGACACCTGCCTGTCCTAACTTTCTCAGGGGAATGTATGACTGACAGAGCATCAAAATAGGAGCCATCCCAATTTCTTATTCCTTTTACTCTGTTTCTCTCCCTTTTCTTGTATGTTTTATACCTTTCTGATTTTATGTACTTTTTCAGATTCCTACACTGGGAAGACAAAACAAACTTTACAAATGACAAAGAAAAGAGGAAGGAAAAAACTCAAGTATGCACACAGGATAGTTAAGTTGACTGTGCCACTGATTTCTGTAGGTATTTTCAAGGTAGCAGTTAATGCTTAAAATTTCTACTTTCAGCAATTTTACATTCTCATGTCTGGCAAGCTGAGCAACTAGTTTGAAGACAACAATGTGCACTATAACAACCACCATTGAGTACCTATCATTGGTTTTATTTTGAAATTGTGTGTTGTTTCTAATGTCATATCTATCATTTTTTGACTGGCATAGATTCATAGTCCCACAATTACAAAGTGGGAAAACTTGGCCATCCCTCAGCACCCCACTCACCAGTAAAATGGGACCAAATATTGTACATATGTAGTACGGTTGTGTAGTCCTCAGAGGTCTGTTACCAATAATTACTGAAACTATGAGTATTAAGGGTTTTTAAAACTTGTTTAGAATAACACCTCAATCCTTGCCGATGTTTTTTATCACCAATAAAAAGATCTTACAAGAAGGATAACATTTTGCTTGAATAAATGACATTATAAAAGTGACATTTGAGGAACTACAGAATTGACTACAGAAGGTAGCAACACACTGAGTGTCAGAGAACTAATGGCTATAACTAGTAAAACACAGATGAGTGTGGCAACTGTTGTTGCATCCGAAGTTTGTTGTTAACCCTGTGGCATTTGGACATCAAGGAAAAGAAGGGTAAGAAATTTTAACATGCATGCCATTTAGAAAGAGATGAAACTATAACCAGTATGTAGACAATTCTGCCACCATATCCCCTGCACCTATGCCATTTCTTTTAGACCAAGCTATGACTGTATTACATAAAGCAAATGCATTGGCTTTTTTAAAAAAGGCAATATATACTGGCCATATATGGAGTCATACTGTATGGGTACAAATTCTGATTTTCACCTCACAACTGTCTGAGCTCCCTTCTGCAGCTTGTTTAGCCTCAAGCCTTGGTTCTCTCTTCTGGAAGATAGAGATTGTAATAAAAGCTGCCTGTTTCATTTTTAGGAGAATCAAGTGATGATCTTGTCTAAACAGTATGCCTAACCCATTCTAAGTGTTACAATTTCAAGGCTAGTAAGCTTTAGACCTATAAAACTGTAAAAACGTTCAAATTCCTAGTTTTTTAATGAAAAGAAGCTAGAGAGTCATGAAGTAGAGAGATATGTTCAATCACCCCGCTGTCTAGACGCTGGTGTTCTCAGTGCAGTGTGGTGCTCCTCAGTGGCCAGTACTGAGTCCCACTCCCCTTGTGAGCTCTGTGTATCTGATCCTTCAGGGGGGCCGAGGAAAAACAGCAGAGGGAATGGGGGGGAGGATGAATGGAGGGAGAGTAAGGGGAAGCTGGAGCAGGATGAGAGGCCAATCGGGTAGCCCAGGGGACCCTACTCGGAGCAACTCTGGTGCTCACCTGAACACAGATGCTCTCTGGAGCCATCTCCTCCAGCCATCTCCTCCATCTCCTCCAGGAAAAGTAGGTGCCACTTTTCCACCTACTCTTATTTGTTTGTTTCTGTGCTGGTGATTGAATTCAGGGCCTCACACTTGCCAGGCAAACACTTATGCTGCTGAGCTATATCCCTGCCCCCACCCCACTGCTCTTACATATTTGCTGCTATGCAGTCTCTTAGCAGGAGCTTGGACATTGGGAATGTCTGCTGCAGAGGCCCTAGCACATATCTGGAAAACACTCAAGTCTCTCACCATCATAGACTCAGTGTAGAGATCACTGCCCTTGCTTTGCTTCATGACTCCATGCCCTGCCTTTCCATAACAAATCTGCTCTGCACTTGGATACCCAGCATAGTATCAGACATGTTGGGTAACGTCATCACACATCAATGGGCTGGGGAAGCAATTAGCAGGATGATGGAGGCTTTTCTCTGGTTCTCAGATTATGAAAAGGAACCATGATTTCTCATTATTGTTAAATTTCTTAACCACTGAGTGTTCTCTGTTTTGGCTTTAAGTGTGGCACCGTGGCACCATAGGTAATGTCTCAGTTTCATTTTCTTGATTTCTTGGTGTCAAGCAAGTTTCAGTTACATGTTACTCAACCTAAATTTCCATAACAACGTGTAAGACAAAAATTAAGCTATCCAAAATGACTTACAAAGATGAGCTGGCAAAGTTATACTTTGCATATATTTTGGTTTGTTGGTTACCACAACCTTTATGCCTTCCTTAGCCCTCGGAGTCACTTCCCCTCCACCTGGGTGGATCTCAATATCTACTGCAACCCAGTGGTGAACTCTAATTGGTGAAATATTTCCAAATGAAAGTGCCATTTGCACATGCAAGCTGACGCTGCCTGAGTGTAGCCCCCTGGTAGTCCCAATCCAAATGATCATGGCTTATGACACTGCTGAATGTGTTCAGGCTTGCTGTGCACACCTATGTCTTGGATCATTTTGACAGCCTCTATTCCTGATTGGCCCCTCCCTCTGTGCGTCTAAACTCTAAATTTTAGTCTCATCTATTTGATCTGCTGAAATTTCTGCCTCCATTTGGTTTGGAATAACATAATCCACAGAAGGGCACTCTGTGGTTATTTTATGCTCCTATAGGCTCTAGGTCAGTATTGCTTTCTAATACACATCAGTCAACCAAATTTGACCACAGTGTTCTTTTTACCCACTTTGGGAAGGCAATGTTAGCAGAGAAGTTCATGTACTTTGAGCACCCCCATGGGCCAAGCACAGTGGAGAGCATGTGGGGGATTATCTCACCAACCCTTGTGATACAAGAAATGGGCACTGTCATGTTCTCATGCCCAGAAAGTTAAGAATAAGCGAAGTAGACTAGAAAGTAACAAGCACTGGATTTAGCCCACGCAGTCTAACTTCGGAATGGAGGCCCTTCATCTTTACGCTGCTCTAGCTATTGAAAATAGCAATGCACTTAGGCTGGACCCACAAAACAGCTGAAGAACAATGAGAGAGGATGTCCAATGATAGGAGAAATTCAGTAACTACACTGCAAATTTATCAAATTTAAGTGAAACAAACCCAGATAATGTCAATTGATCTTGAATTTCTGAGCTACATAATTCATACACAAGTCAGGAATTCACCTGCTTGGTTTTTATACCCATTGTCTAAAAATGATGCTTTCCTTGACCTCCTACAGCCTGCCCTCCACCGCAATGCCCTTTGCTTACACAAATCCCTTTGTCTTTAATAGCCTTCCCTTTCCTCTAAGAAATCACTGATTTCTCAAGTTAGAGTTACGTGTCTTTCAGTTTACTTCCAAGCATATTATATTTTATCATGGAAATGTGGGGAGACTCATGGACTGTTATTCTTTTGTGCCTCAGATCCCAACCAGGCCTGTGTGGAAGACCTTGATCTGCAGGTACAAAATGTTTGTTTTATTTGTTTGTTTGTTTGTTTTAATTTAGTACAGGGTCTACAGGGTTTCACTACCCAGATTGGACTCATAGTGATCCTCCTGTTTTCAGCCTCCCCAGCGCTGGGATTACAGGTACACACCACCATGCCCAGTCTCAATTGCCATCTCAGCACGCCCAGAGGGTGGGGCCAGTATGGCAGGTCCGGGATCGAACTCTGGTCCCTGTGTCTGACTAAGCAGGCGCTTTAATTCCTTGAGCTATCTGGTTGGCCCCAGAATGGTCTTTATCTATAAATGCACACACAGGGGTTTGATTCCCGGTATCCCATGGCATGCTGGCCCTGCCACAGGGTACGCTAAGCCAGCGACCAAGTCTGGGCATGGTGGTGTATGCCTGTAATCCCAGCACTAGGAAGGCTTAAAACAGGAGGATCATTATGAGTCCGATCTGTGTAGTGAGACCCTGTACCAAATACATAAAAATAAATAAGTAAATAAATAAAATATTTAAAAGCACACACAGAGAAGATGAGATGAGAGCAAGAGGATGTAAGGGAAAGCGGCCCATTGTGATGGGTTGGAGCTTTACTCCTAAATTCATTGCTTCCTGGAAAATGATCTTTAGTGCAAGTGTTGTTTCTCTTGTGGTCAGTTCTTTGAGTCCCAAGATTCACAGAACACAGTCTCCATGGTGTCTTCTATCACCATTCTCGCCTAGACTCCAGTATATTCATCTCAACCATTGCCAGCACATTTCAAGGAAAGATGCATCTGGTAATATTTGCTCACCTGTAACATGTTTACTCCAGGATGTACATGGGAAGTAGTAAACACAACTAGAAAGAGGCCTTTCCTAGTCAACATATGACTTTTCTCTTAATTTTATTCAGAAGTTTATTAAAATATTATACACATATGCTAAATATTAAAACTTTTTTTAACATTTAATTTGTTTTAATGTTTCTTCACCAATGGTGAAAAATACTAAAGTACAGACAAGGAATAATCATAATGTTGTGGCCAACATTATAAA
>NDGM011255567.1:7690-27895 GCA_002564305.1 Octomys mimax | reverse complement strand
TT
Organism: Octomys mimax; assembly: GCA_002564305.1. Lineage (NCBI taxonomy): Eukaryota > Metazoa > Chordata > Mammalia > Rodentia > Octodontidae > Octomys > Octomys mimax. The sequence goes on along the minus strand of NDGM011255567.1, from coordinate 27,893 downwards.
TTTTTTTTTTTTTTTTTTTAATGTATTTAGTACAGGGTCTACAGGGTCTCACTACACAGGTAGGACTCATAGTGAGTTTCCTGTTTTCAGCTTCCCAAACACTAGGATTACAGGCATGTGCCACCACACTCAGTCTATGTAGTCCATTGAGCTATTTGGCCAGCCCTTTTTTTTTATCCATTTTGAGTTTATTTTTGTACGTGGTAAGACATAAGAGTTAGTCTTTCATGTCATATGTGCTCAGGGAAAAAAGTCTTGAAGGAGGTCCTTAGACATATAGTTAACTGGTAATGAGTTTTTAACTGGGGCAAAATTAAACTTTTTTTTTTTTTTTTGGTAGAACCAGGGATTGAACTCAGGCCCTTGTGCTTGCCAGGCAAGTGCTTATTCTACTGAGCCATCTCCCCAGCCCCAAAATTAAACTTTTAAAAAACTTTTAAACTCGTATCCACGTACAAAGGGATGCACTTGTTACCTCACTTTATTTAATGTGATCATGATCTTAAATGCAAGAATTAAGCCATAAATTTATAGAAAAGAATTCACAGACACAGGAGAAAATTTACACGATGTTAAACTAGGGAAGATTTGTAAAATAAACACAAAAAGCAGCATAAACCAAAAAATACTGGTAAATTGACCTTCATTAAATGGAATTATTTTGCTCTTTAGAAAAAGGGAAAGGAAAAAACAAAACCAAACAAGCAAGTCATAGCCCAGAGAACAGTGGGCATCAAATAAAGGACTTGCTTCAGAATAAATGATTCATACTTGATAGTGAAAAGGTGAACAGACACTTTACCAAAGAAGACATGCAAATGTAAATGTGCCTATTGAAGAGATGGACAACCTTATTAGTCATTAGGGAAATGCAAATTAAGATACAGATGAGATATCAAATGTGCTAGAGTGGCTAAAATGTAGAAGACTGAAAAGCATGAACTGTTGGTGAAGATGTAGAACAACTAGAATGTTCAAATGATTCAGATAGAAAATTGTGGTTTCTTAAGCAGTTTAAGTTTTTTTTATATAATCAGCAATTCTGTTTATAGGTATCTACTCAAGACTTGGTTATAAAGGCTCATAGCATAAAATAGCCAGATACAGTCAGTGTTCAACTAATAGATTTAAAATGATGTGCTATATTTATTAAAATGTGCTATCTCCATAAAATGAAATAGTATTCTGAAGTAAACAAGAATGAATCTAATACATGACTAGTAGAAATGAATCTTGAAAATATCATGCTAAGTGAAAGAAGGCAGATTGAAAAATTAGATATTGCAAAATTGAATTTATGAAATGAAATATACAAAAAGATAATAATCAGTTGTTTGGGGTTAAAAATAGGAGCCAACTTCATATGGCAACCAGAGCTTTCTAGGGATAGTGAAGGTATTCTAAAAGTGGGTTTTGATGTTCAGTTCACAATTATAAATTTACTAATGCTCATCAGATTCTGTATTTATAATATGTGATTTTTATGGTATGTAAAATATACACCAGAACTTTTTATTTACTTGTTTAGTTTTTTGAGAGGGTTTTGCTATGTAGTGTAGGCCAGCCTTGAACTCATTGTGTAATCCAGAGTGGCCTCAAACAGCAATCCTCCTGCCTCAGCCTCCTGAGTACTGAGGTTACAGGCATGATTCTCTATATGTGGCTCATCAGAGCCATTTAAATCCTTCAGTTTTTCTAATTTAGAAATTAGTTTTTACTTAAATGAATTTACCCAATATTATATAATAAAGTTAGGTATGAACTTGAGATTATAGTATTTGGTTGAGGTTACCACTAGATTTCCTGAAACAGTACATTTGGGTTATATCATAATAAGTCTTTTTCTTTTATGCTATTTAATATGTCTTATTTCCAAACTGTCTTATAGGCAAGATATTTTATTCTCTTATTTCTTTTTGAAAATAAATTATGTCTTTCCCATGAATGTTTTCCAATAGGATTTAAAGCCTCAGACATTTAGAAATGCTTATGACATACCAAGGCGGAATCTTTTGGATCACTTAACAAGAATGAGATCAAATCTTTTGAAAAGCACCCGCAAATTTCTTAAAGGACAGGATGAAGGTTAGATTATGGTTTTAATATTTGATAATTTTTTAATTTTTCCTTTATAATTTGAAACAGTATTGAGTACTGATACAATATTTTAAGTATTATACTCTTACTGTAAGCAAATAAAGTAAAAGTCCCTGTTCTTTCGTTTGCTTTATACCATCACTGTTGCCCCAAATCGGCAGTCTTTGTTAAGAAACTAGTTTTTTTTAGATTTTCTCACATATTCAAACACATAAGATTGTGTGATCATTTTTTTGCAGAACATTAGTGTCTGATAAACTCCATTGTTGGCCATTATATGGCATGTTCTGATGTTTCCTTACTGAACCTGTGACACACTAGCCATGGCAGCTACTACAAATTAAGTCAGATAACCATGTAAACTCTTGCCATCTGTGATTTAAGCATGTTAGTTATATCAGTGCAACTTTTCTACAAATTCTATGGTTAAATTTTGTCTATTTAGAAGAGATACTTTTTTATTTGCAAGGTTACACATACTGCTTATTCAGTGCATTGAGGTTAACTGTGTTCTTTTTGTTTAGGAGATGAAATCATTATTTAAAATTTCCCTTGAAAAATTTCAGGTTTTGTCATAATACTTATAGTTGCACTAACCAAAGTAATTTATAGTATGTAAGAAAGGAAGATTGTCTAGAATAACAAAAGGTAGCACTCGTATTTGTAATTAAGTGGGATTATAATTTTAGTGAGGTTAATTTATGTTATATTTTTTCCTGAAAAGATCAAGTACACAGTGTTCCTATAGCACAAATGGGAAATTACCAGGAATACCTCAAGCAAGTACCTTCTCCACTAAGAGAACTTGATCCTGATCAACCTCGAAGGCTACATACATTTGGTAACCCCTTTAAACTGGATAAAAAGGTAATATTGAAATGTTCTGTTGCATAATTTGTGTGTGGTAGGCACTGTCAACTTAATGGTTCCATTTAGCTAGAGCTAAAACTTCTTTTGGTAGAGTCAATATACTTAGAATATACAGTGCAGTGGTACCTTGGTTCATGAAGTTACGTTTGTTTTACAATTTTGAGGACTATAGCTACTTTTATGTTTGGAGAGGAAGATAGCTGCAATTGTGTTTGATACCTGGTATGGAATTTGTGAACAGAAGCAAAATTTTGTGGTAGATATGTTCATTAGCTTAGGTCTTTCTACAGTGTATAAATAGAACAAACTACCACATTGTATTCTATAAATACAATCATTTGACAATTTAAACGATAATTTAAAAATTTAATGTAAGTCTAAGAAAATCACATTATTTTTATAGGGAATGATGATAGATGAAGCAGATGAATTTGTGGCTGGACCTCAAAATAAACATAAACGACCTGGAGAACCAAATATGCAAGGGATCCCCAAAAGACGTCGGTGTATGTCTCCACTGCTACGAGGCAGACAGCAGAATCCTGTTGTGAACAATCACATTGGAGGAAAAGGACCACCTGCACCTATAACTCAAGCACAGCCAGATCTTATTAAACCCCTTCCACTTCATAAAAGTAAGAGTTTTGAACTTAAAGACATTCCCTGCTTTTTGGTTCTTTCTTAAGCTAGAGATTTAGCAAAAGTTTTCAAAGGAGTATTACTATACTAATAGAAAAATGGCCTTCAATTTTGGTTAAACAGAACAACTGATTATTAAATACATATTCTGTTTTGGACAATGTTAGGCATATAGGTATAGCAAGGAATGAATAAGACAGTGACTTTCATCCTCTTTACAACAGGGAAGACAGGGAAAGAAAACCATTGAATAGATAATTGGAAGTGTGATGAATATTTTAAAAGAAAGTATATTGTGGAAGTGTTAAGAAGATTCACATTAGTTGATGATGCCAAGGTCCTTTTCCTGAGGAAGTTATATTAATGGATGAGTAGGAATTAGTTAATCAAGCCATGCATTTGCCTATACCAGAAAATAATCTCAGTATATATAAAGAAAAGGACTTAAAGGGATCTTAAAGTATAGTGGGGGATATTAGTCATGAAGTAAGGGAGGAACTGAAAGAATCCAGATACAGAGAGTGTTGGAAGCTGTTGTAGAATCTCTAAGCTAAAGATAAAATACATTAAAAAGTGTGAAAGAGAGGGTGATCTGGTGTAGTTAGCATTTTATAAAGACCATGCTGACAGTAATATTATTAGAATATTTATTTCTGTAGTATGAAATTAGAGGCAAAAATGAAAATAAGGAACTTTTAATGAACTAATTAGTTTTTTAACAATAATCATTCCTCGTTTGTAACATCTTAACTGGAAAGAAACCAAATATTATATACCCCTTGATGAAATTGTATAATAGTCTCTGAGATGGACTTGGCCCTTTCCCCCAGAGCCCTTCAAAATTAAATTCAAATGTGATCAAGTCTTTGGGTCTGCAAACTCAAAAGGAAGTACAAGGAGTGCAGAAACAAGTTAAATGCAAAGCCAAGGATAAAATCAGCAAAATTCAGATCGTAAACTCTACAGAAAAGAGAAAAGAGATGGTTTCATATCACCACCACCTCCAAAAAAAGTGCTTAATTTGGATCCAGAATCAGTTTTACAAGCAGAAAATATATAATGTAGTTGGAGAATGTGAATACTGACTGGATATTTGTTATTAAGTAATTTTTGTGCATACATAGGAAAACCCAGGAAAGAGATGATTACAATCTGACTGGGGTTGTAAGAATACGTGCTTAAGGAATACTTGAAAGCTTATACCAGTAAAGAACTTGCAACTAAATGCTGGGTAAAAGAGGAATTAGGCTTCTGTCCTGAGATAGTGGGCGGGCTAGAAGAAGAAATAAAGTGTAAGTTTAGTTCAGAAATACGTATTTACGTGATCAGGTGGAGATCCTAAGATGAGTATTTGAGCTTGGGATACCAGAAGAGTGAATTGGGATAGAATGATAGGCATGAGAGGTAATTTATTGCCTGCTGGAATGTAGAAAAATCTTACTAAAGGAAGAAGTAGGGGAATGAACGGGGGGAGGGACAGGGAGAAACCAGAACAAAATGTTGAAAAAATGCTAAGGAGAAGAAATGGAAAAGGAGATTAACTGGAAAGTATGCAAGAGATAATCAGAACATACGAAAAAAATTTGTGGCTGCTAAAGGGAAAGGGAATTGAATGGTTGATGATCTTAAGTACTTAAAAAATAGACTCATCCAGAAGATTGAAAAGATCTATTGATTGCTGGCTATTTTAGCAAGAGCAGTTTCTGTAGAGTAGAGGGCAGAAGCCTAACAAGAAGGTTCAGGGAAAAATGAGAAATGAAAAAATAGAGGTAATGAGTCATATAAGCAACCATTTTAAGAAGATTAGCTATGGTGAGTAGGTGGAATTGTGACTGGTAGCTACAATAATTCATAGGGTTGAAAGTTAGTAATTTTGATTTAAGATCAAAGAGACTTGACAGTGTTCAAGTGCTGGTAAACAGAGGGAGAAGTAGAAAATGAAGATGAAAGGCATAATCACACAAAATTACTGAGGAGATACGAGGAACTCATTAGAGCACTGATAAGAGAATGCTGCTTCCATTGTATAGGATGGATATAGGGAATTCAGAAGTTTTTGGCCCGTGCCTTTACTTTTCTTTCCTCAGTGAAATGGGAAGTGAGATAATATTGCTGAAAAGGAACTGAAAATAGGGAAAATCAGAGATTTGAAGACAGTGGAAAACATAATTTCTGTGGGGGAAAAAAGAAGGGGCTGTAATAAGATTTCTAAGTAGTGCTGCAGATCAAAGTACAGATTGTGACTGCTTTCTAGAGCTGTGTCCTGCTTTTTGTAGCAGTGTCTTATCATTCCAAGTGCAGGTGAAGAGCAAGCAGGTAGAGCCAGTCATCTCCGTGGCAGATGCAGTAGGAGGCCAATAAAAATAGAGAATTTGTTTTTAAAAAGTGATCTATCGGGGCCTGGGGAGATGGCTCAGTAGAATAAGTGCTTCACTGGCAAGCACAAGGGCCTGAGTTCAATCCCTGGTTCTGCCAAAAAACAAACCAAAAAAAAAAAGTGATCTATCATAGCATAAAAGCCTGATCAATAAGAGTGGTGGTCTAGCAAGAGTCTGATTAATAGCGACAAAGTAGAGGAGTTACTAGAGTAAAAGTCTGCTTCTGTTAAAGGCCAAGTGCACACGTACTACAAAGATGAGGGTTACATACTTTAATCTCTGAATTTGTGTTGAATGGGAGAAGCGAAAGTACAGCTAGAAAGTTCTTTGAAGATAAGAATTGGGAATTGCTGAGACTCGATTTTTCAGTCAGGATCTCATCATGGAGTTTCATACTAGCCTTGAGCTCACTAGTCCAAGCTGGACTTGAAACCACAGCAATCCTTTTGCTTGGCCTCTGAATGCTGGGATTACAGGCATGCAGCACTGCACCCAGCATAACCAGGTTTTTACAGAAATGATCTGCTTAGACATTGGTTGTCACTGTACATTCAAACTTTTGCATATGAGAATCACCTAGGAATCTAGTTAAGCTACTGGTTCTTGTTCATTCTGGCTGGGCTTCTAGGAAACTCGGTGGTGGTACTAAGACCATTTGTCCACAGATCATTTTAATATCGTCCTCCCCTAACACACACCTCATCCTGCCCCAGCCAGCACCAGGAGGGATTTGGGGATGGACTGATCAGATGCCAGGGAGAGTGGTAGGCACAAACATATGCACTGGGTTTACTATTAAGATGCAGCAAAGAGAAGGATGACAAGATGGTACCATTGAGCCTCACAAAAGCAAATGGTTTGCTTGCTTGTATGTTTTAAGAGTACATAGGCTTGAAATTATACTCAGAGATGAGGGAATCAATGACTTCATGTCCTTATTGTAAGCTCATAAGGAACGTGTGAGTGAAAGCAATATTTTTCTCCAGATCTGAAAAGGAGATTTTTTTTTTTTTTTTTTTTTTTGGATAGGCTATTACTGTGCAGTTAAAGCCTAAATTGTTCTGGAGAACATTTAGTAAAAAGGTGCTTGCAAATCATGGAGTTGGACTTAGCACAATCAAGTGATTAGGATTTGTGGGGATGTGTATACAAGGGATAGGGGTAGATAAGATATTTACGTTTCAGAGATGAAAGGCAAGTCCTGCTGGTGTCCTAGAGGTTGAACAATCAGAACACTTAGAATTTAGCTCTCGTCTATGGAGAGTGAGTCTAATAATGTGCTCAGTTTCAGGCTTACAATCTTTTTGGGTCTAGTGGTCTAATGAGCTATTATGAGTACCAGGTTGCTTTGAATTGCTCAGTTTAATGGACTATAGGGATAGTGCTAAGAAAAGCATGTACTGTGAAATAATGAACGTTTGGTGGCATGTTATCTTCTGCAGAATTTGAGAAAATAGAAACTTTTCAGTGCTTACTTTTGCCTCTAAGAGATAATAAATGTATAAGGCAGAAGTAGATTGAAATGAACTAGAGCTCTCTAAGGTGAAAATGACCATTGTAGTTTTGATCATATATACTTCATGGAGGTATTAAAAACTGCTTTTCAGCTCTGCAGCTGGCCCCACCCTCGGGCACACTGACCTGGGAATGGAGTCCAGGCGTGGTGGTGCATGCCTGTAATCCCGGCACTAGGGAGGCAGAAATCAGGAGGACTACGAGTCTGGGCTGTGTAGTGAGACCCCACACAAAAAGCTGCTTTTCAACAAAATTACCATAGAGTAAAGCAGAGAACTAAAAGCTTGTTGAGATTAGCAAAATTTTACGTTTTATTCTTTGAGAGATTTGTACAGATTTTATAAATTCTTGACTTCTCATTGAAATCCCACCATTTCACATTAACCATATTACAGAATTTTTTAATTTGCATTAGCCAAGGGAACCAGTTTTGATTTACTCTAGAAATGTTTCGCTAGCTTTCTTTATTGTGTATGTAATATTGGCTCTCGATTTTTTTTGGCCTTTGTTTTTAGATTCAGAAACTACTAATTCAGCAATAGATGACGTGGTTGAAAATCATGTTGCAGACCAACTTTCATCAGACATTACACCAAATGCTATGGATACTGAATTTTCAACATCTCCAGCCAGTTTACTGGAGCGACCAACCAATCATACAGAGGCTTTTGATCATGACCATTTGGGAACTAATGACCTCACTGTTGGTGGGTTTTTAGAAAATCATGAGGAGCCAAGAGATAAAGAACAATGTGCTGAAGAGAATATACCAGCATCTTCACTCAACAAGGGAAAGAAAGTAATGCATTGCAGAAGCCATGAAGAGGTCAATACTGAATTAAAAGCACAAATAATGAAAGAGATCCGAAAGCCGGGACGAAGTATGTATACTTAAGAGACAAACCTCAGATTCGATTTCTCTCTGTGCCCAGAAAACCAAAACCAAGTCAACTAAAAATGTAAATCTGATTCTAGATAGTCTTGAATAATATCTGAGCTATATATGATTGTTTATTCAGCTTCCAAATAATATCTACTATATTCTTAAGGTTTTAGGATATTAGGTGTGGTGGACAGCAAAGACTGAGAGCCAAAGAAAATAATACAGATACTTGTATATGTGTATTTCCTATCATGACAGAAATTCAAGAGTCTAAAGTATTTGAACCAGCACATGGAATTTAATCTAGCAGCTAACCCAGAAACGTAGTGAATATTAAGTAACTTCATGTCTGTAATGCCCTTTTTTGTTATTGTGCATACTACTGTGTTTAAAGTATGGTAGTGACCAGGACTATATTTAGGCCAGAAAATAAAGTTAGGAAAAATGTTTAGAATACAAGGGCTGGGGAGATAGCTCAGTAGAATAAGCATCTGCCTGGCAAGTGCAAGGTCCTGAGTTCAATCCCCAGTACCACAAGAAAAAGAAAAAAAAAAGTATAGAATACAAAAGAACTTTGTAGGGAAAAGAGAATTAATTGTCGTTTATTCAGAAGATGTTAATAGATTACCACCCTCAAGGTACAGTGACCTGCAGGTGGGCCAGAAGTAGGTAAGATTCAGATGTTGGTAGAGTCATAGGTGAACACTTAAAATAGCATCCTTAAGCTGTGTTGTGTGTTTCCTATTTCCATTCCCATTACCACAATATTAGATGTAGTTTCAAATTTAAATGGTAAGGATGGGTTTTTGTGAAGGCTACTAACTTGCCTCTTATTTTTCAGCAGAATAATAAAAACTGCTTTACTCATTCTTTTAAACTTTGATACTTCAGAGGAAACTTTTGCCATAAATGCAGTTTGACAAGTTATTTAATCTTTGTTGATATATGTTTATATATGTATATATTTAATGTGTATGTTGAAATGTACTATAAAATCTTTAAAGGATGGTAAAGCTTTTAGGTAGAATATTTCATTGCGCTGTATCTTAATATAAACATGGTAAGAGAAAAATATTGAGTAAGTACAAATAAAAGCCACTCACTTTTTTTTTTTTGTTTCTTTTAAGAATATGAAAGAATCTTCACTTTATTGAAGCATGTGCAAGGCAGTTTACAGACAAGACTAATATTTTTACAAAATGTCATTAAAGAAGCATCAAGGTAAATAAGCTTTTGTATGCTATGAATTGGTGATGAAATGAGTTCCCATTATATCTATAGGCAATATTTTAATAATATCTGTTGCGCACCTGTGTTATTTATAATTTTTTTTGTCTTTTTCTAATTTTGCATGCATATATCTGAATTTGAGCAACTAATTTGAAGAACTGTGCAATACAACAAATACTGTTGAATTCATATTGTTTAATGTAATGAAATTCTGTATCATTTGCAATTTTCTTAATATTTTGTATTCTCTTCAATTCTTTTTAATTTAAAAAAAGAACAGAATAGATTAAATATTCAAAACGATGTTGAATTTATGGCCTTATCATGATCCTTTAAAGTGGACGATGCTCTGTTCACTCAAAACAAACAACAGCAACAACAAAAACTTACCTAAAACCTGTATACAGCATGGAGGCCAGGAGATATATATGATATACCAACATATATATGTATACTTAGTAGTTTATGGCAAAAAATTCACTTAAAATATTGCCATACATTAATTCTTCAGGAATTAGGTGGTACTTTTTCTCCCTGCAAATTACTGGATACTTTTCAAAATTGTTGTTTTCCCTTCACTGTAGCTTTTTTGTCTTTACAGCCTATAATTTTTTAGCCATATGTATCATTTAGTGATTAGAAATAGCCCAGGAAGGCAATATTTGAATGCAGTTTATTTTTACATGGGAAGACAAATCAAAGGGAACGGAGTTAAACAAATGATGATTTTGTTTCAATAGCCCTGGGTTATATACTTTAGTATAAATAATGTGAATCAAAATTGTACATCTAAAAAGTTCAGTTAATTGGGAAGCATAGTTGTATAAGCTTAAAAGCATATTTTATTCATCAAAGCTTAAATTTTTATATTGTTATGAGAACAGTTAGGGTTTATTTATTCCATCTGACTTTCCAAATGTCAGCATACCCATTAATCAGTCTCCTGGCCTCCATGCTGTATACAGGTTTTAGATAAGTTTTTGTTGTTGTTGCTGTTGTTTGTTTTGAGTGAATAGAGCATCATCCACTTTAAAGGATCATGATAAGGCCATAAATTCAACATTGTTTAGAATATTTAATCTATTCTGTTCTTTTTTTAAAATTAAAAAAAAATTGAGAATATAAAATATTAAGAAAATTGCAAATGATACAGAATTTTATTAAACAAAATAATATGAATTCAATAGTATTTGTTGTATTGCACAGTGTTCTTCAAATTAGTTGCTCAAATTCTCAGATGTATGCATGCAAAATTAGAAGAAGACAAAAAATAGTTGTAAGAAATTAAGAAAAGAGGAAAAGGAAAAAAATGAAAAAAATTAAGCATTAACTATTCCTTCCCATAAACCAGCAGAAACCCACAGTACAGTTACCCAGACCATCCTGCTTACATGTATAGATATATATCTTTCCCCCATTTCTTTTCCAGTCCTTCTCCTCATGTCAGTAATTCCTTTCTTTTGAACCAGTTCATTCCATTTTCACAATATCTATTGTTACCCTTCAGATTTTATTTACTCTTTCAGGTTCTTACTGTAAGGAGACAATATAATGTTTGCATATGTGGGCCTGAGAGTATGATTTCTAATTTCATCCATTTACCTATAAAACTCTCAAATTCATCCTTTTTTATAGCTGAATGATGCTCCATTTTGTAAAAACACCATATCTTTTTTTTTTATCCATTCCTCAATTGATGGGCATTTGCGTTGCTTCCAAGATTTATCTGTGACAAATTGCACTGCTGTAAGTAAACATGGGTGCACATAAATCATTGTGATACGATGTTTTCAGTTTTTCTGGAAAAATATCCAGTATTTTGTTCTTTATGATAATATCTTTCTGTTTTTTTGTCAGCTCAAACCCCATCCTGGATTTAGCAGGATACTATGGTGAATATTTGAGAGAAGAAATAGGAATAGCAAAGAGCATTAGTGCTACTAATGTTTCTGTAGATGAATGCAGTTTTGTCATACCTATAAAAATTTAAGATTTGCCACTTGAACTTTTAACTATTTGCTGTGGCTTGTGTTACAGGTATCTAACCTCTGATTTGTTGCCTTTTAATTTGTGATAGTAGGCATGGAAGTTATATGCCACTGTTCAGTTTTCATTTTCTTTTGCATTTTGTGAGGAATGATAGTTATACTTTGTTCATATCCCTTGCAACACTCAACTTTCAAAGGACATGAGAAGACTGCAATAATTGCTGAGATCCCAAATCTGAGTATTTGGAATCCTTGTATGTGTTAGGGTGCACCTTCCCTTTTTTTCTTTTGTTATAAGAGAAATGGCTCCTTTCCCATTGTCTGTAGGACTAACTTCTCTGTTTTAAGGACAAACTCTGTTACCTTTCTGTACAATAATTTGTAAATCTTCCAACATATTTTATGTCATAGAATGTTGATTTTCCCCCATTTCACTTTGAAAAATTTTCCCAGAAGCAAATGATTTTATTTTTCAAACATCATGTTGGTATATACTAAGCATTAAAAAGTATTTGAGAGTGATATTATTTATTTTTTCGTACAGGTTTAAAAAACGAATGCTAATAGAACAACTGGAGAACTTCTTGGATGAAATTCATCGAAGAGCCAATCAAATCAACCATATTAATAGCAATTAAACAAAAATAGAATGTGGCCACTTAATTCACTATCTTCTCCAAATACAAAGTAAATACAAGACTGTTGTGATCTTGCATTCATTTTTTGACATGCATTGTTGGATATTTGAAATACTAAAAGCAAGTCAACAGATCCTTTTTCCATCATTTTACAGTGACCTTTTCTTCATTTTGGTTTATTTTTGTAATGTGAAGAAGTATCGCTCTAAGAAACATTTTTATTTAACAAACTAAAAATACTCCTCCAAATCTTGCTTGTCATTGACTCTGCGTGTCAATTTCCCTCAGGTTCTATTTTCTTAACCAACCTTTAAATTGTCACCTCTGTTAAGGTTGAATTTTGCCAAAAAAATTAAAAAGTTACTTTGAATTTTTGGGGAAAAAAGCACATACATTAAAACTAGGTAATGTTTTGTATATACAGTTATTTTGGATATATTATTGTAAGTTGTACAAATGTATTTTGAAGAATATTTAAGAAAAGCACTTTTGTTATCCCATCAATAAATGCTCTATTTTACTCTTGTGTGGTTTAGGAAGTAATCACATTTAAAGTAATCACTTAAAAACGTCTGAATAATGGAATTTTAAAGGCCTTGCTTTTTAACATTGGAAAATACATCACTTGAAGTTCATGTTTGTTAAACCTAACTGTAATTACATGTTACATAATCTGCATTGTCTTTTTACTCTATGTTCACAATTTTTGTTGGCCTTGCAAACATATTCCCATTTCTGCCAGAATAATTGGAATGGCTATGCCTGCCACAGATAGGCAGATACTAACAGGATGATTTTGGATACTATGATTTTTATACCTCCAACCTCTTTTCTATTCTCCAAGATTGTTGGTGGCACTAAGTTGAGGTTATTACTTAAGTATAAAGCTTGGTGTACACTACATACACTGAGGTTATCTACTAGCCTTTAACAGTTTGGCACCATACCGGGTTTAGAAAAGTCTACCACACATTAAGGGTTCCAAGGGGATCTCTTCATTCTGCTCTGTAGTTCTGTCACTTAAACTACCAGCTTTATTGAGAAGCTTGATGGAAGGGAGGTGGATTTAAATCAGCTTTGTTCATTTTACATTTCCTGAGTTACACAGAATGAGGAAAACTAACACCAGTTTCCACCGTGCAATCCAATGTGACTTTATGACCCTATTACCTGACTTACTCTATATTCATAGATCACTGCTGTGCCTTTTAGTGGCTTGAGGGGTAACCAGTATGAAAGGTTAACATTTATACAATAGATTTGGGTTAAGAGACAGTAAAATAAACTTATAAAATTATTTTCAAAATTGAAATATTTTTAGTTTGATAATACTTGAAAATTAAATACCCTTTTTACACTTTATTAAAAACACTTTTTAAATTCTAAGGGTATAGCAAGATGAAACTAATTTTTTTATGAAGAAAAGCATTTATGAAAGTGGAAGACATTCTTGAAATCTGCTAATTTAGTCAAGAGGATTTGAAACTCTCCCAATACTGAAGACAAACCCTGTCAAGAAAAAGAAGCATTTAATGTAACATTACATAGTATTTTCATACACTTTTTTTATATGCATTTCTTTAAACCTTTTTTATCTCTACAAAAGACCTTTCAAGTAAAGCAAGAATTAATTTAGATAGAATTATTAAAGTAATTGCCATTACATTGCTAAATTCAGCAAGAACTACACAAAGTCATAAATACGCTGTCTGGTTTAAATTTTTGTGTTTAGATTTTGAGATTAATTAAAGTATTAGAAGCCATTCATACAGAAGTTCATACTTAATAAGAAAGATTGTTCTTACAACTTGCTTTATCAAAAAGTATTTATTTCCATCTCCGATTCTCGAAGTAATAATCTTTATACCACTTATATTTAATACATTTTTCATTGTGAACCCTAGAGGAAGTTGGAAAGTAGCAGTTTGCTCTGTCTCTACTTTTCATCTTTTATCTTTATCTTTAGGTCTTTTTATAGCCTCGTCCCAAAATCTAGTCACAAGATTTAAAATCTATTAAGACTAAAGCTTTACATCCCATCTTTCTGAGGCTTTTTTGCATTTTAAGAAACTGTAGGCATATTAATTAGGAAAATACTTGCTGTAGAATTCTTGTCAGTAAAGGGGAAAGAGAATATACCTGGAGGGAGTATACCTTTAGGTCACTGAATGACCTTAGGCCTGGCCAATAATATTCCTTGAAAGATAAATCTCAAGGTTTTTAGATATCTTAATGATCAACATTCCATTTGTCAGCTGATTGATTCATTAGTTGCTCTTAGCCAGTAAGATTCATCATTTGGAGTAGTAAAGGCTGAGACTCACTTCTCATTTCTTCAGTAACTACTGTCAGTAGCCATTTGCCTTGTAGAGTGTCAGCAAGTGTCTCCCAGAAAGAAAGGTAAATAAATTTGCAAAGACTTAGATCTGTGGTGAATTAGGGAACTGATTTTGAATTAACCTTGTATTTTCATCTTGATTACTAAGGTAGTTCTGAAAACCTATAACACTGACTTAGTGGTATGGCCTTTCCTAGTTCAAATATATTACATTTTTGTGCAGTTAAATTTTTAAAAATTCTTTCTCTTACAACTGTTAATGCCTTCTATTGGTTACCAGCTTTTGGTAATGATTTTTCTGTTCAAGGTTAGCCTTGGTTTCTTGAGAGAGTAGAGCTGTCATTTTTTTCATCTTCCTTTTTTTGACGTGTATCTTTTCTAAGAAAACTCTGCTGTGTGTTTTGAGTGATAAGTCATTTACATCTGATCATAAAGGGATTGGGATGAGTGTGGTGAAATATATTAAGTGGATATATTCTGTTCATGGTTTTTCTCTCGCCGAATAATCCCCTAATAGGTTATTTTCAAGTGAACAATTATCTTCATCTTTTTGTCACAAAAGTTCCTTTGATTTCTAGCACACGTTATAGCAGTATGCAAATGATTCTCAGATAAAATGATGTTGACAGTATTTCCTTAACAATTTGTGTAAAATTACGCGTAATTTTCATAATTCTAACTTTCGAATTTTTTGTTTCCATAAATAAAAGTAATGCCTGATGTTTAGCTTAAGTAGATCCACCTTTGCTTGATTTTTATTAGTTTTGTTCCATCCTATTTTTATTACACTGTAGATTGCCAACAACTCTTTACTGAGAATCTCTTCTAAGGCTAATACATGTCAGGGGGAGGAAGAATGCTAAGAGAAATAACAAGGTTGTATTCAACATTGTTGAAGTTTAATGAACATCTGTTTTTCTCATGCTAAAATAAGGCTTTGCCTGTACTGTACCATATTTGGATTGAGATACATTCGTACAATGAGACATAATATAGTAAGATAAATATTTGACTTTTTAATTTTTAAAAAAATCTTTCATTGTACTTATCTGGTACAGGGTCTTGCTGTTTAGCTCAGACTCATATTAATCCTCCTGTCTCAGCCTCCCCAGTGCTGGGATTA
The DNA here is from genome assembly GCA_002564305.1 of Octomys mimax. Classification (NCBI taxonomy): domain Eukaryota; kingdom Metazoa; phylum Chordata; class Mammalia; order Rodentia; family Octodontidae; genus Octomys; species Octomys mimax. The sequence goes on along the minus strand of NDGM011255567.1, from coordinate 12,194 downwards.
CAGGCATGTGCCACCACACAGGTTTCAGTGAGTGGCTCAGCACACCTGGGGTTCTGGGGTTAGCATGGCATGTGGTACCAAGGATTGAAATCAGATCCTTACACTTGCCAGGCAGGCGCTTATACTGCTGAGTTACCTCCCCGGCCCCAAATATTTGATTTTTAGAAGGAAGGATAGTATAGAAATGCAAATGCGCTCACCAGAAATACTAGAGTCACTAAGAGTCCCTAGGAAACTTCCCTAATACACTTCAGTGGCTTGAAGAAACTTACCTTCTTTCCAAAAATGACCAGGAAGGGAATTAAGTAGGAATAGCAGGATTGAGTGAGGGTTGGGAGTATAGTATAGCTTAATGGTAGAGTGTTTCTGAGTTCAATTCCTAATGCTGCTGGGGTAAAAAAAGCAGTATGTATAATTTATTTTACTTTCCTGATTTTTCTAAATCCAGAAATAGCAACCTGAATTCTTAAAAAAATACAGTAACTACAAAACAGCTAAGAAAAACAGGCATAAAGTAAGGATAATAGTTTCATTTATATATGAAATAGTCCCCATTCTCGGGATATAAGACTGCAGCTAAAAGCTTCAGAAACACCAACAGGAAGGCCTAGAGTGAACAAATTAGCCCTTGTTTCTAGATAGATGCAGATAAATAATTACATGAATCCTATCAAAAACTAATACCTGTGCTGGGTTCTCTCAGGAAAAAGAGAAATGGCCGGTTTGCTTTAAAAACAGGAATCCGAGACCTTTTCAGTAACAACAGAGCTGCAATGAAGATAAAGAGTAGAATTTCATTCCACTTTCTGTTTAAATAAAATCCCTTGAATTAGATACAAAGTTTGTTTTTTAAGAGTTCTGAGTATACTAGTGACATTTTCTTGTTTAGTGTTTTGATAGGGGGAAAACTAAGAAGATAACCCCTTTAACTAAGCCTATCTTCTCAAAAGAGTAGAATACATTCCTTCTTAAAAGTGATTTTTGAAGTAATTCTGTTCCTGGTTTATCAGGCCAGGGTACAATTCCTTTTCAAATGGATGTCTGCAAAATATTTTAACATTTTTAAAAACTTATGTTACATCTGAGCTTGGAGTCATAAATGGAAAGGCTTGAAACTAAAGATTTAACTGAATAAACTGAACAAAGGCGCACACAGTCAAGCAGTATGACCAGGTGTACACTCACTCTGAACGTACCTGTGGCTGCAGATGCCTTAGTTCCTTCTTCTGAAACCTCCATCTTGGCCTTGTGGATTGCTTCAGAAACGTAAAAGCCGTCTAGGCCTAGTCTCAGGAAATGATAAGCAGGTGAATTGCTTAGTTACGTTTTTCTATGTATTCTGTATAAGGACTTGTGTACATTTTTAAAGAACAGTCTATAAAATAGTATCTAATACTGCCCACTTACAGTAGAGAGAGACAGTTTAGAAAATTCTCAAGTTCCCATATTTTTATGTGACTTTCAAAACCTCAGTTTGGGGACGGGGAGATAGCTCAGTGGAATAAGTGCTTCCCTGACAAGCACAAGGGCCCGAGTTCAATCACCAGTTCCACCAAAAACAAAACAAAAAACCTCAGTTTGTTAAATTTATCTAATAACTGCCAAAATTAACATTCAATCACTTTTCCATGTTTTTCAGTAATTTTTATAAAAACGTCAAAATATTCAGACAGTACTTCTAAAACTTACAATTAAAAGAATCGCCAGGGTGACTCGATAGCCCAGTAATCATTTTCAGCAAGCTTCTAAATGATTTCCCTTGAATACTATTTTTTTTGGCTGCATATAAAAGCAACTTTAGGAAAGACACAGGTTTGTTACATAGGCTTTAGGATGTGTAATTTGGTATATTCAAAATGTGCCTAATTATGACTGCATAATTATTAATTAGCTTGCCTCATGGTGTAGAATCTGCAAAGAAAATGAAAGGTACTAACAGTCTGTGCATTAACAGTGTCAAGATACAAGCTTAAATATGGCTGTGAGTGATAACTTTCAGGAGTGGATAGATTTTTAATCATTAAGCATTTTATCCTTTTTTTTGGGGGGGGGCAGAATCGAGGATTGAACTGAGGCCCTTGCGCTTGCCAGGGAAGCACTTATGCCACTGAGCCATCTTCCCAACACCCCATTAAGCATTTTAAAACACTTCTCCAAATACGAAGTGGTCCTTGAAGATACGATAAAGTATCTTTAGAATTATAAGAAACTTTAGAAATTGGCCATTTCAGGTTTTATTTTAGAGGAGCCTGCTAAGTCACTTAAGATCACACATCTGATAGGCAGACTTGGGAATACAAAATACAGATTTTTGGACCCAAAGCCCATTTCCTCCCAACCTTCACTCAAAACACTACCATCTTGCAGGAGGTATACTCTAGCATGCCACCTGTGAAGGGTCTGGAGCCTGAGTATTAGAATAATAAATTTGATGTATTTCAAGGAAGCTTTATTTACTTGAGGTAGGCACATAAGAGGCTGTGGCCCATGGATGTTCTAACATAAAACCATCCCAGAATATAACATGTAGCATTCTTTTAATTAAGGTCTACACAGAATACTGTGAATTGGCTATATTCGTTGTGAGGAACAATTACTTTCCAGTGTCAGGAAGGGGATAGGAATGGGCCAGAGGAGGTGGTGGTGGGGAGATCCATGGAGTTACTTGACACTAGCAATTGGTTTTTGAGATAAGAAACTAATTTTTCTGCCAAAAACTAGCCCTTCCCACCAGACATGGTGGCATACACCTGTAATCCCAGCACCCCTGAGGCTGAGCAGAAGGATCCCCAGTTTAGGCTACATAATAAGTTCAAGGCCAGTGTGAACTGTACGTAGCAAGACCCTATCTCAAGAACATAAAAAGTAAATAAAAAATTAGCCCCTCCTCCTAACTCACTGAGTAAACACAGTACCAAAATTATGGATAAAGAAAAGTTCTTTGACAGTCATGAGTAGGATTTACTATCTCTAACCTCATTACTATCTTCAGGAAAATAGGTTGGGTGTTACATTGTCAAGTGAGTTTCATTTATGTAGCTTTTTTCCATGAGACTTAAGGAGTGGTACAATAACAATTTTGTGTTTATTCAGTCCCAGCATCAGCATCTTACGAATTTTATCTCTTTACGAAAGATCAACATTTGTGATAACAAAATTTGTGAGTTTGTGCTTTTTCTTTGGTCTTATAGACTGCTTGCTTTTGTTAAGTAGCTGCTGAAATGTTATACAACTAAAGAAAACAATGAAAACCTAGAAATGTGGGCATGAAAGGGTTCTGGCCTTTTTGTCTTTGAGTTGGCAACTTCTTGGTGTCATTGAAAGTCATTCAACATGGTTTCATGAAATTTGCTCTTGAGTTGGTTCAACTGCTATACTGTTGAAAAGATGCCATGATTAATTGTAGATGTGGGTTGAATTCTACACCTTCATTTTGAGTAGGAAACTTCTCAGAGCTGGTTTTTTTTTTTTTTATTGTTTGTTTTTGTTTTGTTTTGTTTTGGCAGAACTGGGGATTGAACTCAGGCCCTTGTGCTTGCCAGGCAAACACTTACTCTACTGAGCTATCTCCCTGGCCCCATCAGAGCTGTTTATTTGCTAATGTTCGCAGGGAATGTTTACAGAAGAAACACTGTAGCATCCAGCAGTGAAACCTTCCACACCATCTGATATTCCCCACTTTATCAGATTAGCATTTGGGGAAGCTGTGGCCCACCATAAACCTATTTGTCTTTTTTTCTTTTTTTGGTACCTGGAATCGAACTCAGGATCCTGTACTTGCCAGGCAAACCCTGTGCCTGTGAGTTACATCCAGCTATTTTACATTTTTATATCCAAACATAGTGGAAAGATTCTTCCTACCCTCCCAGCACACTGTGCATTCTACTTTTGTAACACGTATAGGTATTTAGCTTCTTTAGATTGTTAGTTATAAAGGTCGAAAATTACATATTCATGTTAAGTACCTTGCCTGACCTGTATTATAATGCTTGGCACATGTATGTGTGTTCAGTGAGTGTTGAAAGAAGTAACAGTCATCCCCCATCCTTTTCCCCATAAAACAAGCTCACTTTATAAGGAAATGATGTTTCATGTATAGAACCATAAGGCCCAGCATAGAATAGGTGTTCGGCAAGTCTGCCAAATGGTTTAGTTTTCTCATCCACTTCATTGGTGGAGGCCATTATTCTTTTAGAGTGGTTGGTGCTACTCAAGCTGCTTTTGATTCTTCATAACTTGACATTGTGTAAAAAAATTTGTGAAGTGTATGTCCTTGTTTCTACATTTCAGCCTCAGCTCAGCAAGTAGGATAAGCATAAAATTTGCTGTTTCTTTTGTCCTAGTTATCATCTGCTTTTGGCAGAATTAATGGCTTTTGAAGTTTGTGCTAGAACTTGTTTCTAGCTTATCTTTCTTATTTTCACTTCCTTATGAAAAGATGGAGATGTGTGTGTGTGTGTGTGTGTGTGTGTGTGTGTGTGTGTGAGAGAGAGAGAGAGAGAGA
>NDGM011255565.1:7370-25561 GCA_002564305.1 Octomys mimax | reverse complement strand
ATGTTGAACTTTAAGTCCCTACATAGTATGATAAAAAAACATTTAAAAATTAGATTATATTTTCTCTGATTTCTCATCTTCTTTTGTTGGTCTCTCTTCTTTCAGGGGACCAAAGAATTTATCCAGTGATTGTTTGTGAAAAGAGTGTGTTTTCTTGTATTAATTTTTAATATAGAGAAGTTATATATTTTGTATTATTCTTTCAAATCAATAATAAAGGAGACAGTATCCCTTTACAATCAAGTCAAACCGTCTCTCTCATTTTGTGTGTGTGACCCTCAGTGAAAGTTTAACTCATTTCTTTTGGATCAGCTCCAATAGCAGTGGCATATTTTTCACTCAATGAAAAAGAGAAAGCCTTTTCAAGATGACCTGCTTCCAGCATGTACTCTTCTATTGAACTAGTTTTAAGAGTTTGAGACTATCACTTGACTTCACATTTACAAAGTAAGTGGGTTGTACCAAACATTTCTAAGATATTTCCTTGTAGTAAAATATTCATGGGCTTCATTTTTGATTCATCTCCTACAGAAAGGCTATCATGTATCAAGTTTCATTAGCCTGACAAGCCTCACTAGGCACAAGTTGAAGACATTCAATTGGAAGTAGAGGACAATTGACATTATTTTTTAAAAATTGACTGTGGGTCTAATGTACATTACTAGACATCACATTTCTCTACCTTTATAAATGTGTTTTTACTGAGTCCCAAAGGACAGAAGCAGAGTCACTTAAATCATGAAGAATGTTCTCAGGATGTTCTGTTCCTGTAGGCAAAGGATTTCTTTTTCCACTCAGTGAAGGTTGTTGAAAGATGCAATAGTATATTATTTAATCCTTTAGTGCTTGGCATAATGTTTGTCTTTTAGAACCAAGCAAACTCTTTCTTTACCTGGTACTCAATAATCATTTCTTTTCACTGATTTTTTTTTATTGCTGAGAAAAGTCCTAAACACTTTGAAATACTTTAATTATTCATAACAATACTAAAAAACAAATGGACAAAACATCTTAACACCCAATCTAACTGTAAACATTTCATCATGATTCCTTTCCCTGAATGTATTCTAATTTGCCAATTACCACTTTGAAGTGGGACTCTGAGGATTATCTGTAACACTTTATCACACCTTACCACCAGTTCCATATTCTTCACTGCTTTAGATATATTCCAACTTGCAAACACCTCTGCTTAAGGATGTAAGTCACGCTTAAAGTTCCCCTTGATTCTTCATTTCCATTCTTCAGCATTCTTTTTACATTTCCACTTTAACATAACTCTTAAGATCTGTTCACTTGTTCATTTAAAAAAAACCTTCAAGCTATTCTCTCTGTTCTCATTTTCTCCATGGTCATCCTAGCCCTACCATTTGGCCTAACAATTATTTCTCAAATCAGAAAGATCTTCTCTGCTTTCATTACCATAATTTTAGCTCATAATCTAATGTCCTACTGAACCTCCTAGAATATCTCCTAACTCATCTTTAGTCTTTTTATTTGCCTACATGTTCTTCCAGGGCATAAAATGGTATTTCCATCTTGAAAGTTTTTGGTAATTCTTCACAGCCTTCATACTGGAGTCAAAATTGGTATGACCCATAAAGCCTTCTTTCCTCTCCTATCTTGACTTTTCAAACACTTCTGTTAAAACAACATTCTCTTTGGACAAGTAGGTTAAAAAAGGATAGGATATAAGCTTAGATACACTGATAGCTGTCTTTGTCATTTTATGAGGGGATTTCATGTAATATAAAGTTAAAGGAGGGCAGAACTCTCAAACAGAGAAAGAGAGAGAGAGAAGAAGAGAAAAGGAGAAGAGGAGAAGCAAAAGTATTTTCATAGATATCAATTTATTTCATAATCATTTCTTCTTCATAAACTCCTATAAGATACTTAACACCAAACCTAATTTATAATAAGACTGCATAGGACCTGAAAGCTAGAGAATCAACTAGTGATGCTATATTAAAGTCTAAACTAGTGGATATCTGAAATCAAGATTCATGTGTTATTTTCTGTTTATACTTATTGACCCACTAAGAAAGTTCAAAACCAGATTTTGGAAGAGGCCCATATGTCATCAATGAATGAATGTGCAAAGAGAGTATGAAGTTTGCACAACATGGGGTAGTACTCTGGTATAAAGAGAGATAAATCTGAGTCACTTTGAGAAAAATGGGTGTACCTTGAAATTACTAAGTTACGTGAAAGAAATTGAATATACAATCTTAAATATCACATGGTTTCTTACCTGTGAGAAGCTCAAAGAATAAATCAATTAAACAGAAAAATAGCAGAGAGGTAATAAAATTAAGGAAATACACCATTTGCAAAAGGGAGAAGAGACATAAAAATGATTAAGATGTGTTGTGCACACATGCCAACTCCTTATGATGAGTTTGATATTGTGTACTGCAAACATATATTAATAAAAATTGAAAGAAAAAAGTGAAAAATTCAAAACCAAGAGATTAGATGCCATGAGTTTCATTTCAATGAATTAAAATATAAAAATAAGTGTATTTAATATACAAGGGGAAAAATAAATAAAATAATCATTAATTTACCTTTAAAAGAACAGTACTGTACTTAAAACTGAATGTATTCATTTCTTAAATGTGGACATAGAGCTTAATGACCTTCATTTCCTTTCAGCTTGAACATGTTACAGTCTTGTGCGTGTGCCATTTAGTCCAGCAAAAGCACTGTATCAGGATTCAATTTGGCAGGGACTATTAGAAACTAAAAAGCAAAATAGTGACTTTGAAAGGAAAGTTTATCTCCCTTGTGTAAAAATTGAAAGGAAGAGGCTATGAGGAGAAATTAAAATCTGAAGGGGACAGTAGATACTGGGAAAGGGGAATGAACCTGTTAAAAAGGAAGGAATTACTGAGATAAGGAAAAGGATATGAGAGGGAGTGGGGAAAGAGATATATCTACGTATGGAAGCAGAATGGTTTGGACAACTGTACTGCGCATTTCTGATGGTCTCTCCAAAGGAGCAAGTAATCCTTAATTTATTTTGTCTTATTTTTTCAATTCTTTTTCCATTACTATCATTATTATTATTATTATTATTATTATTATTATTATTATTTCTATTTAGGGCAGGGCCTACAGGGTCTCGCTGCATAGATTGGACTTGTAGTGATCCTCCTGTTTACAGCTTCCCAAGTGCAGAGATTACAGGCGTGCACCACCATGCCCAGTCTCAATCGCCATCTCAGCGCACCCAGGGACAGAGCTGGCATGGCAGGCCAGGGGATCGAACTCCTGGCCCTCGTGTCTGCCTAAGCAGGGGCTTTAATCTGCTGAGCTATTTGGCCAGCCCTTTTTTTTTTCTTTCTTTCTTTTCTGTATCTTCTTACTTTCTTATATTTCTTTTCTGTCTTGTACCCCCTTTTTTTTTCTTTTTTGTATCTTCTTACTTTCTTATATTTCTTTTCTGTCTTGTACCAGTTTTGCATGCATATATCTGATAACATGAGCAACTAATTTGAAGACAGCACTATGCAATATAACAAATAATGTGAAAGTCATATTTTGTTTAGTGAAATTCTGTATCTTTTGTATTTTTTTCTGTTTTAATACTATTTTGTACTCTCTTTAAAAAAATACAAAATAGATAAATAGAAAGAGAGAAATTGAAAGGAAGCCACCCAGGGATTCTCTTCTACAAAATCTTCCAGATTCCAGCCCTTCCCATCACGCTGCAACTCTAGCACGAGCTGAGACAGTGGTTGTATCTAACACTCTCTTGTTCATTCTGTAGGAGCTTTGATAGGGAAACCAAGAAAGATGAAAAGGGCAATGGCGGAGACATGGTTATCTTTTTAGAAACCTGCTAATGTGCCATTTGTACTCCTCATTCCATTGGATGGCATTCCAGCGAGGTCACATGACCGCATCTAGCTGAAAAGGAGGTTGGAAAATCCCCACCCACCCATAATCATTCCCAGAATAAATACCTCAATAGCGATGAAGACAGGAACAGCTCCTAAGTACATCGTTTAATTTTTGTCACACACACTTATTCATAAACAATAACTCATTTAAAATGATCAACTTAATGTTATATTAATATTAGCTCATAAAATAAAAGTGAGGCATAAACTTTAAATTTCTTGTATTGTACACATCTAATAAAAGAAGAGAGAGAGAGAAAGAAAACCAAATGATACAATAATTGCTAACGAGAAACCCCTCTGTTCTCTCCAGGTAAGATAGATTTGACTTTGTAGGGGCAAACTATTTCACTACTAGGCCTCATATTCTTCATCACCAAGATGTAGATAATATTACTTATCTTGCAAGATGTTGTGGGGATGAGGATGAAATGGAGACTTCCTATCCAGGTAGATATATTGCTGTCTTTGATCTTTAGAATAAACATTACCCAGGTTTTTATACAGAGGTTTATAAACCTGCAGACATTATACAAGATGGGGCCTTGTTGGGCATTCTCAAGAGTAATCTAAAGGTTAATTTTTATAAAAGAAAAGCTAACTGATTGGTTATTGTCATTATTTGAAAAATGATTAGGATTCAGTTCAAATGATACTTTAAGTTTTCACTGTCTTCTTGTCTTTGATCTTCTTTCTTCCCCTTAGCATAATTTTTATCCAAGTTTCTTTCTTTGAGTGCTACCATCTTGCCACTTTATTAATTCTCACAGGAAGATCTCTCTTCTAATTCATATCACAGTATCACTGGTGTTAATCTCACTGGTCTTGTTCAGGAAATACTGGATACCCCAGTAGATGGATTACACTTATTTGTATTTCCTGATTTATCAACCATCTCACAGTTTGGAGATGGGCTTCTCATTTCAGGTGGTATAACCAGGGAAGATATTAGACAACGCAGTAGGTTGAAGACAAGAATTAGTTTCTATACCCTTATATAAATCAAATACTTCTAAAAGTCTGGAGATACTATAGCAATAATTAATTTATGCCCCTCACTTTATATGTGAGTAGTGCTAAGAGGTTAAGTGAGTGGCCCATCCTACAGAGCTGCTCTGTGAAAACACCACGCTAAAAACTCCTTTTTCTTGACTTCAGTTCGGTGATTTTTGGCACCGTAAAACTCTGACTTTTTTTAATGGCTAACTAACCGTAATCTAATTTGTGATGAAGACATCCAGGAGGTTTTTCTTTAAGCCACTGATAACTTTCTCCAAACTAATTTTCATTGTTTCCTTTTGGCTCATCGCTTAGGCAGCAAAAGTCACAGTCCAGAAATTTTGCCCCGTGAAAATCAATGGCTCCTCATTGAAACTCTCAGCAACCATATAGTTGGGATTCACATTTCTATTTCATATTGCTCTGATTTAAAAATTCTTCTGTGTCCCGAGCCAGCAGGTCAGTCAACAAAGGTCACCTGGGAGAGGAGCAGGGAATTGAGGAGGGGACAAAGGACAGGAGACGTGAGAAATGGAGACAAGATAGGATTCTGATCAAGTCTCGTTTATTCAGGGGAGGTGGTGGGTATACATAGTGGAGGCATAGGGAAATGACGTCGGCGGGTAAAAGGCGCAAGTAACTAGGCAACTGGGCTGTGACCGGAAGTCCCAACTCCGGGGCACAGCAGGAGACTTATGGGAAATAGGCAGGGTAAGAAGAATTAGGAGCTTAGCTCAGTAGAGGTAGGGGAAGAGGAACCCGGAAACCCACTTGCAATAGGATTGGAAGCCTGGAGTTGTTGAGCCTCCCACACCTCTGGAAATGTTTAGCATTATTTGCTTATAGGAACATATGCTTAAACATTTTCCTTCTCAAGAGGAGATAGCTTAGTGGTCTAAGCACCTGCCTGGCAAGCTCAAGGACCTGGGTTTGATCCCCGGTACGGCATGCTGTGCTCAACCTGGAACTGGGCATCATGGCGCACACCTGGAATCCCAGCACTGCAGGTGCTGAGACAGAAGGGTCACTATGAGTCCAAGATGCATAGTGAGACCATGTACCAAATGAATAACTCAAAGATTGTAAAAAAAAAAAAAAAAGAAAAGAAAAAAGAAAAAGAAAAAGAAAGAAAAGAAAAGAAAATCTTACTGAAGAAACATCAGAAAATACAGAAAGTCCATGTCTCTTACATCCTCACTACCCACAAATGATCACCATTAATATACTGGAATATAATGGTATTATACAGAAGACCATATTATAAATACTGTCCTCTGTCTTACTTTCCTGCTTACCAATATGCTGAAAGCATGTTGTAAAACAGTCACTGTAAGACTACACCAACCAGTGGAGTACGTCCTTGTCTGGGTAAGCCTTTTTTTGGCTTTAAAGTCATTTTATTTTTTCACATTTGTTAATATTTCTTTTTCTAAATAATTTTATTGAGAAACAAATAGCAATGAGACGGTTTCAAAACCGATTAGTAGGATAGTTTCAGTAATTAATACATTGCATATTGTTGTCTTAGTGGTTATTCATTGTACAAGATGCAGACATGATATCCTATCCACAAACACTATTAAAAAAAATCTTTCTATTCATCGAATTAAGAGAATGTAGCTGTATATCATCTATCCTAACTATTTTGACTATACAGATACAAAATGATTGTTCATTTGTATCCCCTTTTTTTGTTTAGTTTTGTCAGAGAAGGATATTCCATTGCCATTTAAATACTATAGTTGTGTGAATTCGGCAAAATATTCCAATATAGTCTAGTAGTCCATAACAGTAGTGGATTTTCCATAAGACTGGCAAGGTCAGAAGTTGTTGACGTGAGCCTTTTACAGTTCAGCATGTTAATATTGAAACTATTCTCACGTATTATTTGTATTATGTTCATCTCATTCACTCACTGAGCTAGGGCTGGCCAGATAGCTCAGTGGATTAAAGTGCTTGCTTAGGCAGATGCAAGGACTGGGATTTGTCCCTGGCATGCCTTGCCACCCCTGTCCCTGAGGCACGCTGAGAGGGAGATTGAAATTGGGCGTGGTGGCACACACCTGTAATCCCAGCACTTTGGGAGGCTGAAAACAGGAGAATTGCTACAAGTCTGATCTATGTAGTGAGGCCCTGTAGACCCTATACTAAATACATTAAAAAATGGTGAGCATGTTACATTTTTAAATCAACAAACATACTAAAAGACAGTAAGCATTGTTAATCATAGAAAAATAGAGAGTAACAGAAAGACATCACCTCACACCCATGACGAGGGCTACTATATAGATAGAAAAAGAAACCAAAAAGTCCGAAGTCTGCAGTTGTCAAAACAGATGTAGAACAACTGGAACTCTTATCTGCTGTTGGCCAAATTATAACAAAATCCACTTTCTATGGAAGACAGGATGGGGCTTCTCATAGACACAAAGTAGACCTATCAGGTGGTCCAGCGCTCCCACTTCTTGTGTATGGATCCGAAAGAATTGAGGCAAGTGTCTCTGAAAGACATTTGTATATCCATGGTCATAGATGTACTGTTCGCAATTTGCAAGAAGTAGGAGCACATTAGGCATATGTTGACAGATGAATGGATAAACAAAATGTATGTATAAACAGTGCGATATTATTTGGGCTTAACAGGAAGGAAACCCTGTCACAAGCTACAAGATAGATAAATCCTGGAGAATTATGCTAAATGAAATAAACAAGTCATAAAGGGAGAAACAATATATGATCCCACCTACATGAGATATTTAAAATGGTCAAATTCACAGCAATAGAAACTAGAAGGGTGTTTACTAGGGAAGGGAGAGGCAAATATGCTATTCAGCTGTACAGTAGTTCCAAGAAGCAAAAGTTCAAGAAATCTGTTTCACAACAGTGTGAGCATATGTAACAATATGGAGCTATGCATTTTTTTCTTTTAGAAATTGGTGTTATATTTTCCATTAACCTCACTTCCATTTTGCTTAAGCATCTGCAGAACAGGCCAGCTCAAGACCATGAACTATGCATTTTATTTTATCTTGCATTGGATTTTATTTTTGAGACAGGATTTCACTATGCAGTTCAGGCTGGCCTTGTGCTCCCTTTGCCGCCCAGGCTGGTCTTAAACTCACTGGGATCCACTTTCCTCAACCTCCCAAATGCTGCGATTATAGGCATTCACCCCATGCCTGGCTGAACTATACATTTTATTTATTTTGTATTTTAGGGAAGGGTTACAGGGTGTTCAGGGTCTCACTTACTGGTGATCTGCCTGTTTACAGACTTCCAAGAACTGGGATTACAGGCGTGTGCCACCACGCCCAGTCTCAATGCCATCTCAGCATGGTCCAGGGATTGACCCCTCCACACACACCCCTCCCCCCACCCCCCCCCCGCCCAGTGCCTGCTTGAAGGCTCTTTAATCCGCTGAGCTGTTTGGCAGGTCCTTATGCATTTTAGATAATGTCTAAGATTGTAAATTTTATCAGTTCTTTACTACAAGAAAAAAGACAAAGGAGAAAAGGATATGTGCAGTTTAAAATAATATTTAAGCAAATTTATATGGATCTATGATTCACCTTGAGAAATAGAACAGGAAGCATTGTCAGAACATTGGAGGCTCTCCCTGCAACAGTTCTCATCGTCTCCTTCTTTCTACTTTCTCAGAAGTAACTGCTCTTAGTACATTTGTGCCATTCACTCATTCATTCATTCATTCACTCCTTCATTCACTCATTCATTCATCCACTCATTCATCTATTCATCAATTAATTAATTTATTCATTCCTTGACTTACCTTATCAATTTGCCCCCAAAGTATGTGGTCCACAGCATCATTTTATTGCATTTAGAAAATGTAAAGAGAATCACAGGACGTGTTCTTTTACAACTTATTTTTGTGGTTGAAATTATAATTGGAGTTGACATATGTTTTCAATTCTCTTGCATATGCACCTAGGAATAGAATTGCTGGGTAATACAGTAATTCTTTGCTTAAGCACCGCGAGGACTGCTAATCTGATTTCCCCAGTGACTCTCGCGTTTTACAAACCCACTATCAGTGCATGAGGATTCTGGTCTCCCAGCTATTACTGTCTCACCTTTATTCTTATTATCTCCACACTCGTGGCTGGGAGCAGCTCTGAGGTCCTGATACGCAGCTGCCTCGTGGCTAGTTTTGCTGAGCACTTATTGAGGTGTTTTTTGATCTTTTGTTTCTCAATCATTTTTGATTAAGTGTAATTAGCAGATAAAATTACATATTAAGATAGATATCATGTTTTCAGGTGCATATACATTGGGAATTTATTACTACAATTATATCTCACATATATATAGAATCATTCTCAATTTTTCATTTAAAAATATTTGATACTGTAATAGTCTGAGTCAAAAATACTCTTAAATAAAATGAAATATGTTCAGTATCTCACTCTCAGACACAGATTAAAGCAGTTAAGTGAATACCATTGTAGAGGAATTTTTCATATCACTATGCTTTTATTTTTGAGAATAAAAAAGGTGATCTTATACATACTGTTTGTAACTTACCTATCCTCTTAAGAAAGGGTAGTGAGTACCTTCTCCTTTCAGCATCATGATCTCTGAATGATGTAATTAGCTCCTTTTACCATGGCCCATCACTTCCCCTTGCACATGTCTTCCTCCTTCTGTATCCCCTTCCTCTTGTCTAATAATAGCTTGTCTTCCGCTCTTATATCATTTGGTTTGAATTCTACATATTCAAGAAAACGTGGTGCTTGTCTTTCTAAATCTTTCTTCTTTGGCCTAACATGAAGCTCTCCAGTTACATTTAGTTTCCTGAAAACAATGTCTTCTTTCTGCTTTACAGTTGAGTAATACTCCGTTGGGTGAATGCTCCCACTTTCTTTATCCATTAATCTTTAATAGGCATCCAGGCTGGTTCTGTGTCCTAGGCATAGCGTCAGAATAAAGTTGGGTGTGGTACTACACCTGTGGTTTTCTGACTTTACCTGTCTATGGGCTGCTGCAGGAAGAAGCTGAGCACAGCAGCCAGACCCAAGCCAGGCACATCTGAGCAAGTTCGAACTTGGTAGATCTGGACCTGGTAAGCTGAGACACTTTGCTAGACCCAGATCTATGAGAGCATCCTCTCTCTTTCCCTCTTGATCTAGAGAGGGTACAACAGGTAAGCAGCGTGAACTAGTCTGCCTGGAAGACCCCAGGTACATCAAGGGAAGGTGATCAGACAGAACTTAGGGGAACTAACTTAAATACACATTCTTCAGGTAGACTTGAAGGAGTTCCGTATTGGGCCCTATGGAAGTTTTGCTTTTAGCTTTTTGAAGACCACAGATTACCGTAATGGCTTTACTCACTTGCATTTCCACCAGCAGAGTATAAAGGTTCCTTCTCCCCCACACCCTCACCAGCAATGATTGTTTTGCATTCTTGATGTTAACCATTTTGACTGGAAAGGGATGAAATCCCATCCAATTTTGATTGGCATTTCATGAATAACTAAAGATGCTAAACATTTGCCATATATTTTTGTCCATTGTTGCTTCTTTTGAGAAGTGTTTAATGGTTTCATTTGCTGGTTTAACGATTGGATTTTCATAGCAGAGCTATTCATAATAACCAAAAATGTTGGACTAACCCAAATGTTCCTCAACTGGTAGATAAATGTGGTTCAGTGGAATATTATTGTCATAAAAAGATATTGTTTCAATATATGAAGCACATGGGTTAAACTGAAAAGCATCATACTTAAATGAAAGAATCCACACATAAAAGGTCATATATTGTACAAACTGCATCACTTTGAAATGTCCATAGTAGGCAGATAGTAGGCAAATCTAGAGTTTGAAAATATATTACGGTTTCCAGGAGTCAGGGAGAGAAGAAGCAGTGAGAAATAACCTAGTGGTTATAGTATTTCTTTTTAGGGTGATGAAATGCTCTAAAATTTGATACAGATGATAGTTCTAGAAAGAAATAACTAAGTAGATTAACTTCAAATATACTAAAAAGCATTGGATTGTGTATTTTAAAAATTATAATTTGAGTTCCATGTCTTTTGCTTTGTAGTTCTTTCACATTTCTGTATTTCTATTACACAAATATACTATATATATATATACACATATACATATATGTGTGACTGTATATGTCTTTGAATATGATTTTTTTCTTTTTTGCATTTTAGGGAAGGGTCTACAGAGTGTTCAGGGTCTCACTACTATATTGGACTCATAGTGATCTTCCTCTTTACAGCCTTCCAAGAGCTGGGATTACGGGTGCACACCACCATGCCCAGTCTCAATTGCCATCTCAGCGTGACCCAGGGGCAGTGCCAGCATGGCAGACCCGGGGATCGAACCCCCAGCCCCTGCAAAGATGCAATTTTGGAATCACTTTCTATTGTAGCAAATTTTGATACTATACGAATTACTAAATATGTCTCCCAGATACATTGCAACGATCTTTGCAGAATGTATACTTGTACACTGAAGAGTGGAATTGATGAACCATTCATAATAAACAACTTTAAACTCATTACAAAAGAGGGATTGTTTCCTAAGTGGATCTACCAATTTACCTGCCTGCTTATTGTAAGAGTGCATGTTATTCAGTGTCCTTAGATTCTCTTCTCGCTACTGCCAATGTGGGGAGATAGAGTGGTATCTCAATTGATATTTCTGATGAAGAAAAATGTTGAAATATGTTAATATGCTTCTGTTGTATTTGCATTTCTGTTCCTTTCCATTGCCGCCCTTTTCTGATGCAGTTTGTTTTTCTTTTCTTTATTGATCTGTAGAGCTTATTGCATATTCTAGACATGGGTTCTTTCTTGCTTATTTGAGGGTCAGATACGTTGTCTCGCTTTGTGGCTTATGAGTTAGGTTCTTTATGTACACAGAGAACTGGCATTTGTAGAGATGTCATGGAAAGTTTGGGATCCAGATGGCTTCTGATACAATTCTGTGTTCATCTGGTTTGCCATATCATCTCTAAATTCTCAAACTTTTTTGTTCTGTAAAGAATGGATCCCCGCCCAAATCTTAGTCCACTTATTTGCAGCATCTGACCTCAGTGCATTCACCCTACCTCTGCCAGCTGCGGACCCTTTGTGAGCGCACTGAGGACCTCACATGCTGCGCATCAAGCCCCAGGAGCCCCGCTGGCTGAAACATGAGTGGAGCTGTCTGTGCTCCGAGCACATGTGGATGACTCATGGGAATTTTGCAGCTGTCTTAGTTACATTTTGCTCATTGCTAGGACAGAATACCTGACATCCAAGATGAAGGAAGAAAAGGTTCATTTAGCTTGCGTTGTGGAGGTTTCAGTCCATGTATAGCTGGCTCCAAGGCAGAGTGGCACATGACAGAGAGAAGCTTTTCATGGCAGCAAAAAAGGAACAAAACAGCAAGAGTGAAAGGGAGGAGTGGGAGCGACTATGGCAGCAGAGAGCAAGTCTGTCTCCCTTCTGTTGCATTCAGGCTATCTTCCCCAGGCCAGGCGTAGCACTCACACCCATAATCCCAGCAGCACTCACACCCATAATCCCAGCAGCACTCACACCCATAATCCAGCATTGGATCATGAATTAATCATAAAGTCTAGAAGTCCACTCCGTGAGTACATGAGGCATTGGGGGTCAACTAGACACAAGCCATAACTGAAGGCGACTGAAGAACTTGGCCTGAGCTCAAAGCCATCTAGACTTCTTTGACTTGTTTGAAGATTAAGCACGTGATCCACATCTGCTCCAACTGTCTGGGCTTCTTCCAACCTATATCTAAAATGTGGTTCACATAAAAAAGTCAAAAGAAAATTCAACTTGTTTCTCAACTATTAACTTCCTAATGAGCACACAAGTATAAAAATATATACAGAAATACTGAAGTGAATGTTTAAATTTTTAAGATTTATCATAGTGAATGAAGCATCGCTACCAGCCTCTCTCAAAAAAGGCTTCCTTGCTTCAAACACACTTAACTTATCCTTTCTGCTACTTTCTGAAGCAGGTTACAAGTCACCTTGCATAAGCACCTACTGGCTGTCCTGGCTGTCTAGTTGTTCTGAATTTATTCAAAATGTTTACCTTTGGGGCTTGGGAGATAGCTCAGCAGTCTAAGCACCTGCCTGGCAAACACAAGGACCGAGGTTTGATACCTGGTACGGCATGCTGGGTCAGCTGGAGCTGACCAGGGTTCTGGAGAACCCTGGGTGCATGCTGCGATCCTGGAAGCTGGGTATGGTGTTGCACACCTGTAATCCCAGTACTGGGGAGGGTGTGACAGGAGGATCCCTTCCGAGCCTGAGCTGTGTAGTGATACCCTGTACCAAATAAATAAAAGATTAAAATAATTTTAAAAAATACAACAATGGCTGGCCAAATAGTTCAGCAGATTAAAGCACCTGCAAGCAGGTGCAGGAGCCTGGAGTTCGATCCCCAGGCCTGTTTTGCCAGCCCCACCCCCGGGATGTGCTGAGAGGACAATTGAGACTGGGTGTGGTGGCGTGGGCCTGTAATCCCAGCTCTTGGGAGGCTGTAAACAGGTGGCTGGCTCATTATGAGTCTGATCTAGTAGTGAGACCCTGAACCCTGTAGACCCTTCCCTAAAATGCAAATAATTAATAATAATAATAATTAATTAATTAAAAAACAAAATATTTACTTTTGACACATTAAAAGAGGGAGAGTCAGAGGTCTCAAGGTGTCAAATGCAGTGAAAAATATGACTGTAAAACACATTGTAGTGTTGTTAATTCACAGAAACTTTCCTACCAGAAGTGACATGTGACACAGAGCATTGTCGGGATGGAGGATGAAATCATTTGCACATTCTCAGGCCATTTTCTGTGGACAGCATAATGTTAAAAAAAATCCATTCTTTTTTACTGTGAACCTTTAAGAATATATGAAATAATTAGTTAATATATATATAATGTGGCCATTTTGCTTATATTAGCTTTTGATTTATTTTTTAGTAGTGTATCTTTGCTATATAATGAATAAATGCATCGTTGAGAGTGTATATATATGTGTATATACATATATATACTTCATACACATATGTATATATATTCCAGAAAATGTACATATATCCCATATATATGTATATATGCTTATATATGTGTATATATGATTAAGATGTGATATAAGTTAGGTCATCAGGCCACCTGAATAATACCACATCTCAATCATTTTGCTTTTCCTCTTCAACCTCCTCCTCCCTCCATGTCTACAGCTCCTTCCCATTTGCTAAAAATCTATCTTCCTGTTTTCTATTATTTGTCTTTTCCTTCACTCTTTAAATTATTTATACTTTGTGTTACTTAAATACCCTAATAAGCCCTTGTAATATTCACAGTGTCCTCCATCTCAGTTTACACAGTTCTATCAAGGCCAGAAAACTCCTTGCTATGGTGTATTGATTTACCTGGTTTTTGTAGGAAAACTAGGGCAGCTCCACAGAGAGTTCTGGGCCTTGGTCTAGAGATCAGAGCTGTAGACCCACGCTGCTTTGTCTCTGGTGCTGGTGCTTACAGAGTCGGAGTCTAAAGTAGCACGATTATGTAACTCCAAGGAAACTGACAAATTGTCTTATTAATCTGTTGTGCCTGGTCCCTGATGTGTGGCACACTTTAACATATACTTCCTGTCATCCTAACTCACAATTGACCATCTGCACCAAGAAGGTTGAAACCTGTCACTGTTCCTCAGGTTCAGCATGATGCTTCTGGTACGAACACACACACACACACACACACACACGCACACGTGTGTGTGTGTGATGAATCTCTATGTCTTAGAATCCATTGTGATGCAGTGAGAATTACAGAAAAGGGAGCGGTTAGGAAATCCATTCTCTTGGATCATTGAATAGAGAGATTTATTCTAATAGTGTTTGTGGATAGGATATCGTGTCTGCATCTTGTACAATGAATAACCACTAAGAAAACAATATGCAATGTATTAATTAGTGAAGCTGTGCTAGTAATTGGTTTTGAAACTCTTTGCTATTTGTTTCTCAATAAAATTATTAAAAAAAAAAAAAAGGAGACCACAGGTGATGGTCCTGCAAGTGGCCAGCTTTTTGCTCCTGGATGAAGCACTACTTTACATACAACACCTTAGGGCCTAGAGGTTCCTTAGAATTATAGACAATGAGGGTAAGAGCTCTCCAACCGCAAAGTGAGCTCAGAGCCACAAGCGTGAGGGAAATCCAGGTCTGTGGATCTAAGACAAGACATGCTGCCTAGGCTTAGGTAGTTGGCTAGAGAAATCAGATACTGAAGTCACCCATGTGGAGGCAACCATAGGGCTCTGGCTCACTCTTCACATTGTAGTGAGCATAAAAGAGATCAGAAATGAAATGCTTCTAACATTCCAGAAGGAGCAGAGTTCAAAGCCATGCCTGCTTGACCATGGAGGCCTTTAATCACTGTGGTTTATTTCCTTAGTTCTGCACAGACTAAACATATGCATCACCTTTCTTTAAGCCTTCCCATTAATGACCAGCTATACAATTAGTAGAAAATAATCATCCAAACCTGGATGGGGCTCCTTCCACTTAGGCAGCCTGACCTACACACCCCACACTCATTCTCGTGGCCATCTGCTCTTTGCTGCTAGGTCTCCTCCAAAGTCCCCTCCTCAGGGACTCTTCTGTTAAACCCTGAGCCCGGGAGAGTTAGGCAAATGATTTATGCTTTCCTTCCATTATGTATTTGGTTGCTCATCACTGCCATCATTCTTGCAATCATGAGAACACTGGTTTGCTTTCCTTTTCTTTGCAAATAATGGAGATGATTTCTTCCTTGCACGCCACTGAGTTCCCAGAGCCTGGATCAGAGCGTGGACGCACGAAGCGCTAAAAGAATACGGGCTGGGTAAAAAGATGTGTGAGTGTGTGGCTGAAGCCTGAAGCGAAAGTTAGTGCCAAGGCTAATGCAGAGCCGGGCTCCTGCCTTCAACACACTGTGCTGATTTCAGGGTTCTTGGCCACTTTCTGGAATTCCAAGAGGATGCACGAATCAGTCTTTCCAGTGGGGATATCTGTCCTTGCACGGTGCTTTTCCTGGGTAGCTTACTCAGGTATGTATTTATTGCCCACATTGAGGCATGCCTTATGTCTAGTTTCAGCAACAAAGAACAGACATGGGGTTTTGAAGTGCTTGCTTTTTTATAGGACAACACTGTGTATAAGCTCAGGAGCTAGAAGTCTGGGTGAAACATCAATTCTTCTCTCATTTCGCATCAGTGGCAGGTGCCATGCATGATGGGTGTGATAACTGGGTTGGCCCAGGTGCCAACTCACGTGGTGCTTGCCGTGAGGCCTTCACGGGATGCCTCATTCACTCCCAGCACAGTTCTGTTTTACAGATGAGGTATCTAGACTTCATGTGAGATGAGTAACTTGTAGCTAATCTCAAAGCCCAGGCCTGTAACCACTGTAGATTCCTGCTTCTGGCTATTCTTGAATCTTCAAGAATATGAGAAGGCAGTAGCTTTGTGCACAATCTATCATAATCTTGTTTGCTGAAAGACAACCTCATTTGCCACAATCTAACTGAATCCAAACCTCATGTTGAGGCAATAGAATAAAAGCACCCTCCTAATCGTGCTCCTGCTTAAGGCAAATGAATTGCTCAGATATGAAATTAGAAGCGCACACTCAAAGCGAACGAAGGCTGGAGCCTACACTGTTATAACATTGATTTTAAAAAATAACATTGATTTCAATTATGTCTTAACCTTCAGCAAGATGATGTGACATTATACTCTTCTGTCGCTGACTCCTATTTTTATTCCTCTTGTTAAATATGAGCTTTGTTGCGCTCCATCGATCTCTGCATATATTCTGCTGTTTACAGCTTTGATAATCTTTGTGTAATCTGCAGGAGTAACTGGACGCCTACAAATGTGGCTGAATTTTCAGCATCCCTGAGAAGACAGACAGAGAGAGAGAGAGAGAGAGAGAGAGAGAGAGAGAGAGAGAGAGAGAATTCAGAGCAAAGCAAGATCCCTAAACACCTTTGTTCTCCAGCTAAGATTGACCTTTTCCTCTCAGGTTGAAAAGGTTATGTCCTAATAAGTGTGGATGGTGTGACCAAAAAGATGTGTCCCTTCTACGTGGAGTGAAGCTGTAGTAGCCACATAGCTCTGCGGCCACTCGATGTCATCTCTATTGTGGCTGATTATTATCTCTAAGAAAGTAAGGATGAAGAGGCTTTCATTGGTTCGAAGCCAGTCACCGTCTTCTGGAAACATGCTCCACTTTAGCTTCCATAATTCACGCCACTCTTGCACAGTAGTATTCACTCTTTCCACCAGCAAAGGTACCTGGAAGGGTGCTGGATTCTTGGTGCCACCATTGGCTGACTCGGTGACCTTGGGAAAAGCAGCCTCTCTGCCGTGGCTCCCTGCGTGTAGATGGGAGATCGGACAATTTAGATTACAGAAATGTTAGGATGGCGCAGTAGCTAATTTGAAAAATCCTGACAACATTGGCGTACAGCAAACATGACATGCTTGTTAAGGGGACAAGTGATGCCTGGAAGCTACTTTTTCTGACGTGTAGGTACCGCTGGGACTTTAGATGTATTTTATGTTATCAATATACTTCCACATCAGGGAGGGTGGGCCTGAGGAACAGAGAAGAAAGTGTGTTGAAGAAATAATAAATGGCCACATCTCTGACCGGTCTCTGTCATTTCTGACTCTACCCACAAGAAGCAGGATTATCTAGCACCCTTGTCCCACAGTGAATATACAACTGTCATCACTGTAAAAACATAAAGACTATTGATTTATGATTTGTTTTGATCATAACAATTTTTCACATAAAATTATTTTAGAGTTTCAACAGGGTGGGTGAGATAGCTCAGAGGTCTAAGTGTCTGCCTGGCAAGTGCAGGGACCTAAGTTCAATCCCGAGTACCACATGCTGTGCTGGCCCCACAACCCAGGTGCGCCACACCACGCTGGTCACTGAAACTAGGAGTGGTGGCACACGCCTGTAATCCCAGCACTGGGCAGGCTGAGACAGGAGGGCCAATATGAGTCTGAGCTGTGTAGTGAGGCCCTGTACCAAATTAATTAATTAATTAATTTTTGAAAAGGAAGCTTACTGAAAATAATGACATTAAATCCATCTAATAGAATTAATTAAATAATAATGAAATTCTGCAGGCATTGCAATAAAAATGTTAATGATATATATATGTGTGTATATATATATGTATAGTTCTATATGATAAGTCTCAGATATATTTATTTATTTATTTATTTATTTATTTATT
>NDGM011255563.1:2217-23500 GCA_002564305.1 Octomys mimax | reverse complement strand
TACCAGTTTGGTTTGAAACTGTCTCACTGCTATTTGTTTCTCAATAAAATTATGGAAAAAAAAACAAAAGAAAATGAAAAAGAAAACAAAACAAAAAACAAAAAACAAATGGAAAGGAATGTAGGGGGCGCTTGCGACAAAAGCCTTGCTTGGCTCTTATGCTTCACATCTGTATCCTAGAGCTCTTTTGTTGCAGGATGGGCTGAGAAGTAAGGACTGAACGGAGACCATCCGTGTGGGATGTTGTCAGATAGACATAAAGTCACAATCCTTTTCTCCAGCCTGCCTCTGCCCCATGCTAGGTGTTAGTAGCTGCTTCCATGAATTCCTCACCCTCTGGATTCTGATGGTGTTCATATGGTGGCGGGAGGCTCTGGGGGAGACTGGAGGGAGGAGAGGAGGGAGCACAGGGTGCTTGTTCCCCCAACTCTCTTCTAGTCAGCATGCAGTAGGGGATCTTTGTCCTCCTCTTGAAAGCTACAGTCAGTCATGTGGCCCTCTGTCAGCTGTTTTTTTCTGGGTTTGTGTGGCTCTGTCCTCTTGTCTCTTCAACTAGGACACCTCATGTTCCCCTGTTGGCTCCCTAAGCCCTGCCACGCCAGGTAACACCCCTTATTGGACTCCCTCACTCCAACACCCAGGCTGCTTCGTGGGGGTATCCTGACTGTGATACTTTCTTGGAGGTGTTTGTTCTCTAGACCCAACTGGGTGAAATGGAGCAGCTAGAGATGGGAAGATAGAAGATAATGAAGCATAAATTATACTTGAGCCCTAGGGACACTTTGTATGCAGGACTCATTAGCATAACAATAGGTACTTACTGAAGAAGATATTTTTGGAGGTGCCTTAGGTTGTAATCGGTAATATGTTTTCTTTTCTGCTCTATGAGTAGTCCTTTTTGAGTACCGAATTGAAAGTTAGAAGCTTTGCTTTATTATAACGATGAATGCAGTTAATTATAAAGTGCTTAACTCTGTACGATGTAATAATCCGCAATTCAGAGAAACACAAGAGTACAATGGATCTGTCCATCTGGAAATGTCAAAGATTTGTCTCAGGTATTCTAGTGTTAGATAATCATTTCCTCTTAACTCCTTATATTTTTCATCTCTCTCCAGTGTGTTAGGATTGACTCTGGGGGGAGATTTTTAATAAAATACTCATTGTAAAAGGCATTGCTGACATGCTTATAAAAAGATGCTATAAGAACAGAAAATAAATCGCTCTACGCAAATTTACAGAGGCCCTGTTGGGACTGTGCTGAGCACCCTGGGCTCTGTAACAAATAGTATTTGCCCAGTGCTTTTCAGGAAATCACAGCGTAGTTAGGAAAATAGAAGTTTGAACAAGTAACTATGATAAATATTTTAAAGCATTATTGGCATATAGTGAATTTTATGTGTATCTAAATGAGGGTGTAGTTCACTCTATCAGTAAAAGGTACAGAGGTTGGTGAGTGGCGGAAACGCTTCTCAGTGCAGGTGACCTTGAGCTGGCTCCTGAAGGGTGGTCCTGAGCATGGCAGGAAATTGCAGGGATGGGGGATGGTGTGATAAGAAGTGTGGTGCTTCTTGATGATCCAGCAAGACATGTAAGTCCGCCAAATTCCAGTGGCCTTTGGAGGGATGCCTGGATATAAGGCTGAAGATACATTAGTGACTTAATCTTAAATACTCACACCTATATTAATGCAATGATATACATGCTCCAAACACTCTAGGGTGATGTAAACAAAGCAGACAACATTTTAAAGAACCTTTAGACTTTTAAGGGAAATATATTGCTAGACCTCTCTTGGATAATTCCTAGGGATGGAGGAATGCATGTTTTCAGTTGATGAACATCTCAAGGGAAGGAGACAGACTTGATGCTTTTATAAGTATGTGCCTTTGTTCAGGTTTGTGGGTGCTTATATCAAACTTCTAAACATAAAGTCAACCTTCTATCATTATAAATTCTCTGTAGGTATGGAATTGTGACTTTCTCTGAAAATATGGCAGACTACTTTGCAGTCACTAATGATTATGCAAGCCTCCATATTTTACAGTCCCCTCTCTAGAAGAACGTACCTGATTCACGACATAAGAGATACTTGTGCCTTATTTGTTCTAATTAGGCTTGTTCCTAAAACTTCAAGGTTCAGTAATCTCATTATACGAGAGCAAGTCAGTTGGTGAAGGCTGTTTTGAATTTCTAAATGCCGGCTTACTCAGTAGCACACCAGTAAATAAGAATTGCTCTGCAGAGGCATGATCCAAATGGTGACTAGATTACATAATGTGAAAACCCAGCCTTTGCGGAGAGGAACTCTTAGGCCTGGTGTGGCAGCATCAGCCTATAGTTCCACTTACTTGCCAGGCTGAAATAGGAGAATCCCTTGAGCTTAGAAGTTTGATGCCAGCCGAGGCAACATAACAAGACTTCATTCAAGAAAAACAAAGCCCTTTAACTGTCATGTTGAAGGTTGTCCTATTGTCAGTAAACTTGGGATGTCATGAATTTCAAGGACAGAGACAAAGTCCAGCCATGTTTCATAGAACTTCTGTGCCAAAGTCCAGATTTAAGCTCAAATCCTCCTGGTCATACAGAGACTCTGTGCAAGTGCTTATCCTTTCCTTCTGGTATTTGCTACCCTCCTCTCTTTCTGTTTCTTCTCTTTGTTGCTTTGTAAAAATTCATCCTCGAACTGATTCGGTTGACACAACCATTGCCATTCAGCGACCTTATGTGTCTATGCCTAGTGGTTCAGTGAGGCTGTCCTGGTGCTATGAGATTGGCATGGGCTGTAGTTCCCTGGGGTTCAGAGGAGTTGGAATGATTACCCCTCCTACTGGTAAGGTGTGCAGCTGCTTTCATTTAGGAAATCCCCTGGAGCACTTTCTACTCTGTCCCATAGAGGAACTCTCCATGTGCCTGGAGATTCTGCTAGCCTGGGGCTGGCTTCCAAGAGGGAGCATTACAAATGTGTAGAGGCACAAGTTGCTACTTGCTTAAGACCAGGTAGGGCTTAGAAGACCTGGTTGACCACCTCAGGGCAGGGCAGTCTAGGGATGAGAGCTGTCACAGGACCAGACAGCAAGAATGATGCACAATTTGCAAGTACTTTTTCTTTTGCACATAGCGTAACATGTGGAGCATGCCTCTCAACTTCCACTGTTCATGGAAATATTTAGTTAAATATTCAAGGCCTCCGTGGCTCTTAGTTCAAATATTCTCAGGAGGCACTTTGATTGGTTGTTGGCTTTCCAGTCTTCTGTAGTTGTGAGGGCCACATGTTATGCTACTAAGGAGAAAAATGAAGGTAGGATATGTGGTCTCAGAGCAACCACTGTTGGTGTTGGCCAAGGCAAATACATAGAGAACATTAATCAGCTCTGCCCCATTCCATTGACCCTGGAGATACTTTTCTTTTGCATATCCAGAAAGCTCTGCCTAACTCAACTGTTGCCTTCTCACTTTTCTTGAGCTGTTATCACTCTTGTTTTCCAGCTTTATCCCTATTGTTTTGTGAGTTTCTGACAGGAATGGAGTTTCTCTTTATTTCTGCTCGGTGTCTTCTCTCTCTCTCAGCCCTGTTTGTCGGTTTGCTTCTAACTTTTCAGATTTCATTCCCAGTGTCACTTCCTGACAGAGCATGGAACTGTCTGAATGACGTGTCATCCCTGTTCCAGCTCTGACTCCTTAGTCACTCTGAGCACTCTGTGTAACTTTATATGTGTGTGGCCACTTGCCCACGCCGGGGCTCCCATTGTAGGCTCTGGAGGCAAGGGAAGGCATCGGGTGCTGCAGTGCTGCGCGCAGAGCATCTGAGGCAGGGGTACAGGTTTGTCCCTCACATCAGTTAAACAATGGAAATAGTCGCTTTGGAAAAGAAAGGATTAAGGACCAGAATATTTTTTTTCATGAAAGAAGTTAAAAGCAGGAGACACCTTGTGAGGCTGTCAAGCCCTGCCATGAAGAACATAATGATGGAAACTATGTGATACTTTGAAATACAGCATGAATCTTGCTTGGAAATGGACCGGAAGTGGGGAGGCTGGGGCACAGTGTCTGCCTGGCAAGCACAGGTTGTAAGTTCGATTTCTAATACCAAAANAAAAAAAAAAAAAAAAAGGAAAAAAAAAGACAGGCAGTGCCTGAATAAAGCCAACACTGTTATTTCTTTCGGCTTCCACAGCCTGGGGCCCCTGAGGTACACCCTGGGACCTCAGTGACAAGCCATGGTTTGTGAACAGCAGGTCACAGCAGCTCATTCCATTTTCACTTCATATCCCATAAAGCCAGTATCATGTTTGATAGTAGCCAAGGTTGGTTAGATTGCAGTTGGGAATGCCATGCATCTATGAGCGTAGTTTCCATGACACAACTCTAACTTCCTGTCCAGTTCTTCAATGAAATGCTGTGTATCAGAAAACAATTTAGTGGAAAAATTCAAATTGCATCAAGGATACAGAAAGAAGGAATGAGAAATTACTGAGATTCTCTTATGTAAAGGTCTTTGAATTCTAAGTTTTTTTTTTTTAATTGCAGCTTTCAGCCTAAGATATTGTGTCAGTCTGTATTTAACTGAAATTAATGCAGTAAATTTTTGTCGACTACTCTATGTGTGTCTTGAAAATGAATAGTGTTGGTACATGGTTATCAATTTTATACCTGCTCAGCATGAATATATGACATGAGATCCTAGTGAAAACGTCAGACCAAAAAGACATAATGGAGCTCAGATTATGAGCTAGATCAGAGAGTGATATTTTCACAGTGGAACGTGAATGTGAGCTGAGTCTCTATAAATGATCAGATTGAGGAAAAGTTACACACACACACACACACACACACACACAAAAGAGAGGACATGGTAGGCTGGCAGAGCCCCATGTGTGAAAGTTAAGCTGTGAGAATGAGTGAGACTGTCCTTTCACAGCCCAAAGGTCTGATGGGTAAGGATGGGAGGTTACAAGGCAGAGGGCTAGAGCAAGCTGTTGGGTGTGATCCTTGCTGGACAGGGGCAGGGATTAGATGCTTGGAAATGGGGAGCATCACCTTGTAGGCTTGTGATTTGGGACACTGCTTCCTCTCCAGTTGGCAAGGCAGCTTGGAGAGGCAGAAACTGCAACAAGTGACACTGCCTGTGAGGTTGTTGTGTCCATCCCTCAGCTATGGTAACCGAGGAATGAAGAGAAAGCTAAGTACACAGAACAGGGTTCATGCAAATAACTACTGAGTTTTCATGCCTCCATTCACAGTGGGAAAAAAAGAAAGAAGAGATAAAGTGATCTTGAATCTGGATACATGGAAAATTATATTATCACCAATAACAAACTTAGAAATGGAATGGACATGTTAAGAATCCATGCTCTGAGTGGACCCAAGGGTTAAGGATCTTAGAAACAAGAGAAGATAGCTGTGGGTTGATTAAAAAATAGATGCTGGTAGTATAAATTGTTGGTGCATCATCAGAAATTATTGAATTAAATAAACCCAATAAAAGCAAATTTGGAGTTTTACTGAGTGTTGGTATCAGTCAGCTTTCCATCACTTACAAAATGTCTGAGATAATCCACTTTAAATGAAGAAAGGCTTATTCTGACTCATGGTGCAGAAGTTCTGGCCCATGTTTTCACTTGGCTCTACTGCCTTTTGGTGTAGCAAGTCAGAACTCCATGGTGGGACTGCTTGGCAGAGCAAGCTGCTCAACTCCTGGTGGCCAGGAAGCAAAGGGAGAAATAAGGAGTCAGAGTTTTCATATCCACTCCTGAGGCAGAACCCCAGTGACTTAATTTTTTCCCAATAAATCCCACCTCTTCAAAGATCTATCATTCCCAATAGCCTAAGCTGAAGACCAAGCCTTTAGCACATGAGCCTTTGAGGGATATGCCAGGTCCAAAATATGAGGGCAGTTAAAATAGGGAGTTAAAAACCAGAATGTCTGTCTTACTGATAACCAGTTCCCCGGTAAATTCTATTTTTTCTACATTCAAAGCTAGTTTGGATTACCTGTGTTGTCACCTGCTGATCTGACGTCCACCTGCCTTTGGCTTGATGCCACAGTACCTTCTAGCTGCCCCTGCCCCCGTTATGCCCTCAGCCCCCTGCAATCTGTTCGCAACGCTGCAGCCAGCATGATCCTTTAAAATACATCAGATAACGTCATTCTGCTCCAAGCCTACAGCGGTTTTCTGCCTCCTTCTGAACATAAGCCAGAGCCCTTCCAAGGGCCTCAGGGCCTGGCATGATCCCTTTCTTGTTATCTATGGCTTCATCTGGTACCGCTGTTTCCCTTGTTCTCTCCATGTCGCCTCTCCTGGCCAACTCCTATTCCTCACACGTCATGCGTGTCTCCCTCAGGGGCCTTGGCGTCTTGACCCTCTACCTGGTAAGGTTTCTTTTCAGTATCTGCAAGCCGTGTTCCCTACTCTCCTTGAAATCTTCACGACTTGAGACCTACTTTACCCTTCTGTTTTAATATCATCATCCCTAGACTTATGCTCTTGTCTCCTTTTTCTTCCACAGCCTTTAGATGTCTTTTAGTATCCAGAGCATTGCCTTATCTCTGCATTGCCTGTTTCTCCCTCCAGCATGAAAGTTCCTAGACAAAGGAGGTTTCTATCCGCATCATGCACTAAGGCATCCTCAGTGCCTAGAATATGGCCAGATATTCAGTAAACATTTGCTGAGTGGATGGAATAAATTCTGCCAGAAATTTCTTTTGGGGTGGACTTGTGAATTCCTTGAGATCCTATGTCATGACTTTCCCGTTCAGGAATAGTCAGTGCTCAGTACTGGTTAAGTGACTCAAACCCAAGTTTACAGTCCGAACCTTCTGCCTGATTTACTTCTACAAAGATTTGGTACTGAATGGAAGGATGAGAGAGGGAAGGGTGGTGGGAGCATGGTTTATTAAAATAGCAAAGCCTTTGCTTTCGGCTTTAGCATACACATAGCAGTTGGCAAATTTTGCATTGTTCTTACAATTATTAATTAGATGTTATTAAAAAATTTGGACTTGAACCTCATAGCTAGTGGTTCAGTGATTATACTATACAGGGTGCAGAAGTGGCTGGGGCCGACTGTGACTGTTCCTGGCCAATTAAGGGAGAGCGTTGGCAAGAAGCACAGGGTCGGGGTGGCCATGCTCAGCGGGAGTCCTGGGGGTTGTGGTTGGCATGTGGGGTGAGAGCTGGCTGTGCTTTCTCCTCCCAAAGGGCTCTCAGTTTGGTTCCCGAGTGGGTGCTTTTCTAAAGGAGAAGAATAAACAACCTCCAGGGATTTAACTTCTTAAGGGACCGAAAGAGAAAAAGGGAAGAAGCAAAGCGAAGAAGTTACTTTTTATTTGGGAACATTTACTTGAAAGTCCCTCTGAAGTTGGTTTGTCTTACTTGGTATTGGTTTTATTTCTTCCCTAGAGGTGCAGATGTCTTCATGCAGGAAAGTATCCTGTAGGAGACAGAATTGTGGCAGCTTTAAAATCTTTCTCAAGAACAGAACTGGGCTGAGGAGCTGGGCTGGCCTGCATCTTTAACATGATACTTCGCAGTACTGGTTGCTGCCTTCTCTGCACTTCCCACTAATGTGTGTGCTCGTGAATGGGCAGGTTCTTCTTCTTATTTTTTTGAGGTGGAGCTCTTAAAAGGAATTTGAACAGGAAGGAACTAAGACACAAAGGGAACCTGGAAAACATAAGGAGCAGATTATGTGTTTGGGTCACGTTAGGGTTAAAGCAATCCATAGGAAACGAACTTTTCTAGCTTGTGAAAATACTGTGCAGCCCTTGTTTTCAGATACAGTGTCTAAGGGTCAGAAGAAAGTTCAAATAAAATTAAATCCCAGAAAACAAGGCTGTACACATGCACAGCCAAAAGCTCAGCCATGTGACATTTCCTAAGGCTACGGCACATTGTCGGTGGGAAGGAAGTTTCAGTCAGTGACAGCGCTGTTTGCCCACTCTGCCTAAAGGCTTCTGAGGTACCTTTGGGTATTGAGTTTGGGGTCAAAGGGCACAGGAGAGGAACACTTAGAGGTGATTGAACTTTTTTGGTTTTAAAACATCTTAGCTGTGTTTGCATTCTTGTTTGTCCTCTCTAGAAAGAGTAACTTATGGGGTAACTGAAACTGAACTTGGTGTCCAAGGTGAATGAGAACAAAAGTATTTTTCTGGCAAGTTATGTGATGGGAACCAAGGAATATGAACCACTGAGTTCTGAACAAATTTTCTGCATGCCTACTGCTTTATAGGGCATTTTTATTACGCAGCGCAAATCCTGGAGCGAATTGTCTACTCTCCGCAAATAACCTAAAACATTTATCTCTGGAAAATAAAAGATGTTTCTCCAGAAACAAATATTTTTCTTTTCTCATTAGGAAAAGAAGGACATTTACAATGTCCTCTTTTCCCCCCAGGATGGTCTTTTATATTTTTGCCAACTTCCCTTACACTAAAACAGTATGGGTTTCCATCTATTTTAAATTCATAGACATCACTATTATCCATCTGATACAATTAAACTTAGGTTGATCTTTCTTGTTTTTTTTTTTTTTTACTGGTTATTTTTCTACTATTTGTAATTATCTCTCCTTGAGGTGGGCTGGGGGTAGATTAGGAGAGAAGGCACAGCATAAATCAGAAGTGTTGGGCTCAGAGAGCCATCCTGCTTGTTGTTCGTCCTTCCATCCATCCTTTATGCTTCCACTCGTGTACCCACCTGTCCCTGTCTCATTAATCATCTAGCATGCGCTGCCTAAAATGAACTAAGTGGGGATCTCTATGTACTACCACAGAGTCTAGACAAAATGATAAATATTTGTAATGAGAAAATGTTGGTATGAGATGAATTATATCATTGGGATCTTGCTTCCTGCTCTCCGGGGTTCCAGAGATAGCTTCCAGGGAGGAGCCCCGTGTCAGCTGATACATGAGGATGAATGACATTAGCTGGATGTGCTGTGTTTGGGCTTGAAGGTGGCCAGCGGCAAGGAAGAGTTTTCAGAAGAAACCTCATGTTATAGAAACTGCAGTATTATATGGGGGTATTTCTGAAGTGCTTGCAAAAGTAGATTACCCACAATTTCAAGACTGTGTCCAAAGATGGTGGGTGTTTCCATTTACTAGCTTATGTGGTGCCACCATGTGGCTGCTCTGCAAACACAGCTTTGAATTGGGGATGTATGTTGATTCAAATGAATGTGAGACCATATTAACAACTCTGGGTCATATTACTGCACAGTTGAACAATTCAGCTTCCCGTGACCAAACTCGGAGGCATTTCAGAGCTGTGGTTGCCAGCAGCTCCCTTTTACTATTGTGATCCAGGCCCTTACAATTTTTCTTGAGACAGGTGCACTCTGTGTTACTAGTCACTCTGTTGTCCAGGCTGGGCTTGATCTTGTGACCCTCCAGCCCATTTGTGCAAATGGACAGCAGCTTATGCTGAGTGACGTGCTCGTATGGGAGTATGGATAGGGCAGAAAGGAGGAGAGGCTGATAAAATCCTCTGAGGCTTGTAAACCATGTTGAGAGACAAACTCAGACATATCACAGTTTTGAAGGCCTTACTGGAGCAGAAAAAGCAGACAATACACTATATGTAGATTTCAGATATTCGGGGGACATTCTTCCTTCCTTTCTATTTAAACTTTGGTTAAAAACAATATAAGCTCTTATGGTGCCAGAGTACTTCCAAGTTGTTCTGTTTGTTTTTGAAAATATCATTAACCTTAATTTAAAAATCAAAATAAGTATACTAACTAGTAAGGAGACTGGATAGAGGCTCCAGCCATATGAAGGTATAAAACTGGGGAAACTTGATTGGGATCATACTTGAGGGTCTGCGGTAAAGGAGCTTGTAGGAAACATAATTCAACAAATTTAAATCAACTTCCTTATTGTGGGACTTCTGAAGTCTTAGGACACTAGTGTATGATAAGTCTGAGGGACATCCTAAACCTGCTTTACCCCTTAGGAACCTGTGTTCTAGAAATAGTCCTTCCAGTCTGGCTGAGGATTAGCTGTCTAACCTGAATATGAGTCTGTTCTCTCTTGACACAGTAATTCTGTGTAGCCAGCAAATGCAAAACTTCAGTGGTGTACAACAATAAAAATGTGTTTAACTTAGAAATTTGGGAGGCTCTACTGATTTTAATCTGGGCTTGGTGGATTTCAGTTGACTTGTGTCTAGTGTCTATGGTCCTCCTTTGATGAGTTCCTTTGGGGTAGCCCACGTGTCTGGGAGCTCAGGTGGCTTTTGGCTGGCCTAGGATGGCTTAGCTGGGAAGAGCGAGGCTGTGTGTTTCTCTCCTCAAACCTGCTAGACTTTGCATGTTCTCTTGAGTAGGGCAGAGGAGGGGCAGTGGGAACAAGCCTTTCACAGCCTTTGCTTGCATCCTGGTCATGAATACCCCACTGGCCAAAGCCAATCACAACCAGTGGCAGGGTAGGAGGGTGCATGGAGGGTGTTTACAGAGAGGGAGAGAAATCAGGCTCTTCCTATAATCTGACTATCGTAGAACCCAAAGTAGGAGTTGCTCAGCAAAGTGTGAGTTTTGGCCACAGCCACACACTGTACTTTTAATTCTGGTAAGCACCAGAAATTGGTATATGGGCCGTGTCAAGGGAGAGAGCAATCATCTGGTTTTGCAGAGGGCTTTCCTTGTTTCTCTATGGAATCATTCTATTCAGCGTGGGAAGTTCTAGTTGCATCGTATCAGAAATGAGAACACAGAGGCCCAGGGAAGGTAATTGGCCTGTGTAACCCCAACAGCTAGCAAGAAGCAAAGCTGGTCCTCAAACCTGGATCTTTTCTCCAGACATTTGAGTTTTAATGACCTCAAGGAAGCTTTGTTGGAGGCTGCAAGGGACTGAAAATACAGTTTCAATCCTTATGTGTAAGGATTAGTTCTGGAAATACTAACATAAGTCGTGTTTAAAATAAGAAGGTCAGAGTGGTGGTGGCTTGCTGGAATTCTTTGGAAGGACAAAGGGTGAGGTTAGTTAAGTATCTGTAGTGGGTGCTGTGTATGCAACTGGATATCTTTGGTGATAGAATTCTGTGCCAGAGTTTTCCTCTCTGTTATCCTTTCTATGCTCCAAAGAATTTCTGATGCCAGAGGAGTTCACAGAAGTCCTTCTGAGAAGAGAGGAAAGAATTTGTACTTGGGCACCTACCTTGTTAAAAAAGATAAAATCACAAAGGTGGATCCAGTCTAGTCTAGTCTTCTAGACTAGCAGGTATAGTAATACTTCTGTTGACAATGGTGGGAGGCAGTCTGTCCCAGACAAATAACATTTTGGTAGTGATGTTCTTATTATTTAAGCACTGTCAAATAAACTAGCGATTTTTATGATGGAATTACTTTTGGAGTATTAAACATATTTTTCTCACTGTTATGGTTTGTGTCTAGTTGTCCCCTCAAAGCCTCATGAAGTCATTGGGACAGCATTCTAGAGTTTGTGATTAATTTGTGATTGACTGCTCGGATCACAGGTGTGGGTGATATTCCTGCCCTTAGCCAGGATACAGTTTGGGGAGAGGAGAGGGGCTTGCTAGCTACCACAGCCACTGCTCCTCCCTCTGCTCTTTACCGTTTTCCACTTCCGTGAACTGTTGCCCTCTGCCATGGGCCACTCTGCCTTGGAGCCAGAGTATGGACTGAAGTATGGACTGAAGCCTCCATTAACTGTGAACTAAATAAATCTTTCCTTCCTTAATTCCAGATGTTTGGTATTTTGTCCCAGCAATGAGAGAAAAGTAGCTGAGACACTCACTAAGCAGAATAACTGAAACCTCTCTCAGCCTTATCCTTTTAGATAGCAGTTATTAAACTATGCACCAGTACCATGCCATACCTCATCAGAAGCCATGCAAATGTAAGGCACTGTGCCTGTCATTGCTGTGGGCTGCTGGGGTACAGAGGGCTACTTGCTATTAAGCAAAATTGTTTTAGATCTGTTTTTTTTTAATTCTTTCTTTTTAAAAAAAGTATATTTGGTATAGGGTCTCACCACGCAGCTCAGACTTATAGTGATCCTCCTGTTTTCACCCTCCCCAGCACTGGGACTATAGGCATGTGCCACCACACCTGGATTCGGTGGCTGGCTCAGCATGCCACGGACAGGGCCTTCATGACATGTGGTGTGGGGATTGAACCTTGGTCCCTGTGCTTGCCTAAGAGGGCACTTAGTCCCCTGAGCTATCGCCCTCCCTGTCCCTGCTTTTCTAATTCTTATGTCTTGTTCTCAGAGTGTTTTTCTGTGTTTTTTCATTGTCAGTTATTAGCTGCTCAGTGTCTGGATTGCTGAAATACAGATTCATTTGTAGATCTATTCCATGGCCTTCTCCTGCTCTACTGCATATCCAGAAGCATTCAGTTCCCCAGACTCCCTTGTCCCCTAGCCTCAGAATGGCCAGCTGATTACTGCAGGATGGCTGAAGGGTGGGACCAAGTATGTATTTCCTCCCTCCTGCTTTCTGGGGCATCTCAGGGAATAGCTGTTCTTTTTTCCTGGCTTCCACTTGTCCCCCACAGTGACGTGGGCATCATGTCTCTGGTGCATCAGTTGAGTCAGCCCTTGGGTCTGGGTAGCACTGCCCCCTTCTGTCACCCTTGCTATAAGGCAAACTAGCAGCTCTGCAGTTTCTGTCCTTTGTGTCACTTCTCTGTTCTATTTGGTCTCTGACTGGTTCAGTTACCTGTGTCACCAGGCCTTGGTTGGAGACCCCTAGAGTAGTTTCTGCTGGTTGACTGTGGTGGTAGCAGACTTGCAAGTCTTTTTCTCTGCCTCTCATTAGCTCTTTGCAGTCCACTGTGAGGATGACATCCTGGCTATGTAGCTTGCTTTGTTGGTCGTAATCATGGAGATGCAGCTGATGAGAAGAACAGAGTGGTTGAGAATGTGGGATCCCAATCCCAACGGCGCCATCCATTAGTTACATAACTTGGATGAAGTCTTTCTGAGACTTGTTTCCTTTCAAAAATATGAAAGACATTACAGCACCTGGGTTTCCAGGGAGGCAGACCCAGGTTGCAGATGAGCTTTCAGGGTTTTATTCTGACTGTTCTGTAGATCAACACCCATGCAAGGGAAGATCTGACTCAGGCGTGGGCTGGAGGAGAAGCCCAGGGAGGTGCCTTTGCTGCCCCAGGAAGTGCAGAGGTACTTGACCTTGGAGGAGCAGCTTGCTTTCTGGAGTGGGCTGAGAGTGCAGCCTGAGTGCCTGCTTCAGTCACAGGGGCTCTAGTTATTGGGTTTGCAAGCGGGGTGCCAATATAGCACCCCAGCATCCCAGGGCACCTCCAGCTCGCAGCGTGAATAGGAAATGCTTAGAATGTGAGAGGCATATCCACAGGGACGATCAGTTGGTAAGTGCTCAACCGCATGGTGTTCAGGAATTAATAAAATGGTGATGTTCCAGCAAATGCCCTTTATGATGTCTAGCTTAGTTACTTGGAGAGGTTTTACTGACTTCATCTCTATGGCCCTGTCCCAGGGAGTCGGGGAAAAGCAGAATACATGATCTCTCCATGAACAGGGCTTGGCTTCTAGGAGCCTTGGCTGTGGAGCACATTTGTACTTTTATATACCTGAATATGGGTTAAACACGGCGTACCTTTAGGTTCTTGGTTCTTTATTCCCTCGGGTATTCGAGGTATTTAGCATCAGTTTGATAAAAATCAGCGCAGCCCCTGCTTTTGGAAATCCTGTCAGGTAACCACAGTAATAAACCTGCAACATCATCATTTCTCAGGGTGGCTCTTGTGGGCACTGTGATTTCTGCTTTATGATAAGGCCTGAAGTCAGTCAGGTTAAGTGACCTGCTCCAGGTCACCAAGCCGAGCAATGACAGAGATGTTTTCCCATCGCTGCTGCCAACTTGAGAAAGCCTGTGTTTTTTAACTACACATTTGAATGATTTAAATGGTAGTAGGGGAAACCTTCTCCTCTGAAAATAGCTCTAGCAAAGTGTAGGTGTTGTTTTGGTAGAAACAGTTCAGCTGTTGCCATAAAAATCTTCCCGCAAATGGCTTTGTGAGAGCAAAGCTGTGGAGGCTCTGCTTGTGTTTATGACGGGAGCCGTATGGCTCAGCTGCAACACAAATGATTTGTTTCCGCGGCCTTGTTGGCAAAGTGATTTAATTTCTCTGTTTCTCCAAAGGGGAAAAATAATCAGAATGCATAAATTTCTTTATAATTAGATGTTTCAAGAGGAGCCACGAGAAAGATTCAGAATGGGAGCCCAGGTATGCTCCCAATTGGCCGGGGATACAGTCAGAGATAGGAGGTACAGGGATGGAATCCACACTGTGTTTTCTCCTCTGAGTGTTTCAGGGCTCAGGGCTTGGTCCAGAAAAAGTAGTAGAGGCCGCTAAAGCCCCACAGGCAAGGTGGGTGGGTGAGTCAGTAGGTGGTCACTGCTGGTTCAGGAGGACAGCAAAGCCCATCGCATTTCTTCGTGTCTGAATAAAAGTCATGGGCTGGGGAGATAACTTGGTGGTCTGAGGGCCTGTCTGGCAAGCACAAAGACCCAGTTTCCATCCCTCAGGCTGTGCAGGCTCCAGGCACAGAGCCAGCCACCGCGACCAGGTGTGGGGGAGCACACCTGTAATCCCAGGAGTGGGGAGGCTGAGACAGGAGGATCACTACAAGTCTGAGCTGTGTAGTAAGGCCCTGTACCAAAGAAAGAAAGTAAGAAAGAAAGAAGGAAGGAAGGAAGGAAGGAGAAGGGGAAGGGGAGGGGAGGGGAAGGGAGAGGGGAGGGGAGGGGAGGGGAGGGGAGGGAGGAAAGAAAGTATGGGTTTTTTTCAAAAAAAATCTAAATAAAAGTCACAGCTTCTTTTGTGTAGGAAAAAACACATTTTCCAAATCAGTTAGTGATCTTGATGAGACGTCTAGGGAGCTGTAAGGCGAGGTAAGGATTGAGTTTTCAAAGTGTGTTCTAAGGAGTTCTAGTTCTTGAGGTGTGGCTACTTTTAGATGTTCATAACAGAAAAGAAAAATAAATGATGATGACTAAAGAAGAGGGACGTTCAGGGTGAGGACCTTCAGTGGGATCAAGAGCCTGCGTTGCTCCCATCTTTCCATCCGCGATTCACCTCACGTGGCTTTACTTTCCACTGGTCTCTCAGACCTGTTGGGTTTCCACTATGTTCACAGTGCACATGTGCAGTGTAATATCAGACAGAGAAGGAAAAGGTCCTTCTGCGTGAGGCAGCTCCTTCACTTCCATCGAAGCTCCCTAGAAGCTAAGTCTAACATAGGTCATTGACCAGTGTTGGGTTCCACAGTCACACCATACCTCAAGGGAGCCTGGGAAATGTAGCCTTTTGTGGATTCAATGTCTTGGAGAAGGCTGAGGCTCTCATTGATGGAGAGGGGAGTGTGGATGGTGGCTGGCAATTTCTGCCACTTTTAGGATTGTAATACTAATGCCCCAACTGGAGTTTTAGAAAGGATGGACTTACCATGAAAAGCTGAATGGTGGTGCTGTGTGTTGCCTATGTATTGTGTGCTTCTCAGGGTCTCCCTGGGCTCATGTGCATGGTGAGCTTGCACAATTGCATTCCAGCTCCTTTGCATTGGAGGAGTGGTGTTCAGAGGAGCTTACTCTCTTCATCTCACCCAATGATATTAATCAGCTACCATGTGTCTTGCGCTGTGCCAGATCTTAGCAGAATCGAGGTGCTAGTGTAACATTTCTCACATTTATTTGATCTGCCCTCTCTTCCTACCCATGGAAAGCCTATTGTTATTAAGAATAGTCCCTGCTTCTCAAGTGCTGGGAGAGGAGGAGCACCTTCTTGCTCAGCTCTGAAGCCTGCTAACATCTCAAGGGAGTTGTGTGTGGTGGCTTAGCAACCTGGGGCGGGGGGTGAGTGCCAACCTACTGGTGCTCCTCTGCAGGGACTGAGGGCAAGAGGGTCTATATTAGTTATGTACTGTTGCATAAAAACTATAAGCATTTAGTATTGCACACCAATCCATGGGTTGTCTGTATGGTTTATTTATTTGTTTAGCCTTGTCAGAGGCCACTGTAGCCACATCTCTGGTTAGTGGTGGGTTGGAAGGCATCCTTGCTTATTTTGGTTGTGTATGCTTATTTGTTTGGATATAGATGGTGACTGGCTGGTATAGAAAGGTGTCAGCTGGGTCCCTGGAGCTTTGTCCATGTGGTTTCTCATCCACTAGCAGGCCAGCTTGGTCTTCTCATGGTGGTTGCATGGTCTAAGAGAAAGAAGAAATACTTGGACTTTTGAAGGCCAAGGCTCAGCAGTAACACAGCCTCACTTCTACTGGGAATTCTAGTGTGGGGATGCAGATGTTACAAGAAGAGCCACTAACCAATATCTTAAAGGGTGACTGTTCATAAGTCAGTGTCTCTTAGTCTGTCCTACATCCTGTGGAATAGCAGAATAACTTTATCAATACTATTAACAATAGGGATACCCTTAGGGAGGCCTTCGTGGCTTTTCAGTTTTCTGTGGTTGGTGTATAGTTTTGTTCTTAGCCTCTAGTTTATTTAAGGTGCTGCAGATGGGTGAAACTAATACCCTATATTGATAGGGTCTGTAGGCCTGTAATTTTGGGCATATTCTGACTTTCAGAAATGTAGTCTACTCTTCTATGAAATGGGCACATAGCAGTGCTTCACAGTGTATTTGAGAAATCATGCAAAGGACCCATGATCATTACTTAGGACACCTGCCAGTCCCATGGCACCAACCATATGCTGGGTAAAAAGCTCAACAATCCTCCCTAGCTGGGTAGTGTTATAGGTGTATTCTTAGAAGATGGAACTCAGACATGAAAAGATGGAATAAGAGGCCAGTGCTGCACAGACCGGAGGTCTGCACCCAGCTGGCTGGCCCATGGTCCTGTCTCATACCAGTGCTGAAGAACTGCCCCTTGTGTGTGAGCACACAGTCCTCTGGATTATGAGGGAAGCAAAGGCCTAGTTTTGACAGAATCAAGAGGCAGCGGGACAATGGCTTAGATTTTAGAAATCAACTTCAGACGTTTAGTACATAACCTGCTGTGGCAAATTACAGAGCTCTTTCTTGCAGGTACATTTTACATTCAAAAGCAATCAGATTGTATTATCTATTCCTTGAGGGATTACAGGACTATGGACATCTTGGAGGCTACATTTGCAATCAGCATTAATTTCATTGTTAACTTATTCTTCAGGTTAGTTTCAGAGTTATTTTTCTCTCATTCTTTTTTTTTTCCCTGTTGTTGTTGAGGGGTCTGGTTGGGTTCCAGTGAAGTTGATAGCTAAGAGGACTACATGGATCCAGTCAGGTTTATTGTTCAGGAAGTGATAGTAGCCCACAATGAGCGGATGTGGAACTTGGCTGAACCACATGGGTCACTGGTTCATGTCACCACAGATATCACCCTTCTGTCCTTCCCCATTTTGGTCCAAGGAGCCCAACAAATGGAGTGGAGTGAACAAAGCACACAATGTTAATCTGAAGTGACTTCCTCGGTGCAGTCTATGATTCATTCAAGATGGTGATATAAGCTCAGGGAACAAATGGAGGAATTTTCCTGGAAGCCAAGGGTGCAGAAAAATCATCTGAAGAGAAGGCAAATTAAGAGATTTGCTATTTACTTTATGCATTCTAGCAGATTTTAAAGAAGTCATTGACTATGAGGCCATTATTGTTACATGAAAAACATTTACGATGGTAGCAATTGAGAAAACAACAGTTTCCAAGATACTACCTGAATTAGGCAGCATGTTAATATACTGGATGAACTGTGTGCCAGACTATGAATGCACATTGGTTGGTGTCAAGTGGATGAGGAGGGACGACTTCATTTTCAAGTCTTAGTAAATAAACTACTAGAACCTAAAAGTAGGAAAGGGAAGAAATTATAATATAGACTTCAAAGTAATACAGTTGATTTTCTGCATGGAGGGATGTCACATGGGTTTTAAATACTCCTCAATTGGTTCATTTTTTAAAAAAAAATGTATTTAGTACAGGGTCTACAGGGTCTCACTACACAGTTCGGACTCATAGAGATCCTCCTGTTTTCAGCTTCCCAAGCATGGAGATTACAGGCCTGGGCCATGATGCCCAGTCTCAATTACCATCTCAGTGCATCCCGGGGCAGGGCCAGCACAGAACGCTGGGGATCGAACCCCAGCCCCTTCATCTGCCTAAGCAGTCGCTTTAATCTGCTGAGCTAGCTGGCTGGCCCAATCGGTCCAATTTTAATTCATCGCACAAAACAAAACAGAAAAAGCTTTCCTGTGAATAATAGGCCAGAGGGTCAAGTTTGAAAGTATAGTTACTTACCTAGATGTGTTTATAATATGCTAGCAATTTTAGTGGTAATAAATATACCGAATTCTTGCTGACTGCTGGGTACTATGTTAGCATTCTGATCATCAAAATAACCCTTTGAAGTAAGATGTGTGTTATCTCCATTTTACAAATGAGGAAACCAAAGCAGAGATCTCTAGTCATTTGCTGAAAGTCATATGTCAAGGAATTCACAAAGTTGGTGTTAGGACTTAGGCTGTTTTTGCCACTACTCTGCAGGTGGTTTTAATTTTTTTAGGTTTTCAGAAAGTTGATTTAATTTTATTTTATTTTTACTAAGTCAATGCAGGTGTTTTTGAATGGAGTTTCCATGTTGACCATTCAGCTATCGTGCGCAGGCGCTTTTTGCCATGATTGTATTCCTGTTCTATCATTTGGTTATGTTTCTCACTCTTTAAGACCACAACTAAATGTACTTAAGAAAGGAAACATTGCCTCTTTGTTATCTGAAATGGAAAACTATTATGGGCTACAAATAGTATATACCTAATAAAAAGTTTGAAATGAAAACTAAGTTAAGCTACTGCCTGCCAAGAACTCTGAATCAGAGGAGAGAGAGAAGGAAGTGGGGGGAAGGAGACAGAAAGGGAGACAGAGTGATGGGGAGACAGGAGGGGGGGCGAGGGAGGGAGAGACAGAGAGAGAAAGATGCAGAAAAGGGAGGGAGGGAGAGTGCTTAAACACATGCTCTTACCCACCACTTGAGGCTGATGTAATCTGGTCGGAGTGAAGTGTCTGTTCCTATCGAGGGATTTCTAGGTTATTCTGTGCTGAACCTGAGAACCCCCTAACATCGCATTACACTTTCTCATTGCCAGCGGCTTCTGTTCTTTGGAAATCACTTCTCCAAGTAGGAGGATGTTGCCGCCTACGCATTCATGTTCTTTGAACTATGAGCACCTTCTGCGCTGTCAAATGCAAAGAGGTCCGAGGTTACTGGGCATAGGGTTCCTTTCTCGTGTACCAATCTGACATTCTCTGTGTGTATCTAAAAATCTAGGGTCAATGCAGGATTATTATATATTGTCTATAGCACAAAAATAAAAGGTGTCTTTCCATCTTCCAGTTTACAAAAATTGGTGAGATTTAGTGTAGTTTCGTGGTGACAGGGGTCTTCCTCTTAATTCTGGCTTTAGTAATAGCAACTTGTGCACGTAAAGATGACTCATCAGTGTGAACAATAAATTAACCTGCGTCTGAAGATCTAGCTAATTGTCAGATCATATAATTCAAGTATTCTGATTGCTTTTCTGATGCCTTTTATATTGTGTGAATTTTTTGATTCATGTGATTCATATGCATTCCCTCAGATGACCTGGTTAGCAGTGGCTCCTATATTCACAGTGAGCCAAGAATGAAGGGCTCTAAGCCTGATGTGTTTTTGAGGGAGAGTCTTGCTAGGTT
Source organism: Octomys mimax (assembly GCA_002564305.1). Lineage (NCBI taxonomy): Eukaryota > Metazoa > Chordata > Mammalia > Rodentia > Octodontidae > Octomys > Octomys mimax. The sequence goes on along the minus strand of NDGM011255563.1, from coordinate 3,772 downwards.
GCCCAGGCTGTCACTGAACCTGTCATTCTCCTGCCTCAGCCTCCTGCATAGCTGGAGTTTACAAGGATAGACTGCCTTACCTGGCTTCTGATGAAACTTTTAACAGACTTAAAAATAGTGAATGGGACTGATTTTATCTTGTTCAGTACTTCCGTTTCTATTTTTAAATATTGTAGTTAAACATTAATCATTAATCTTGTAGCTAGAAATGAGCGGGAAGACAGTAGATGTGACTTGGATGGCAGGCAAGTGATCTCAGCCATCTACTGCCACTGTTCATGTGCTGGTGAACTTCAGAAACCTTCAGAAACCCAGTTCAGGACAGGGCTTAAGCTTCCTGAACTGCCCCTAGTTAGGAAGAAGAGATGGACGTAATTCAGGAAGAAAAGCTAAACGTGTCTATGTGCCAAAGCTGCTGCAGGTTGTGACTTCAATGGGCCACCTTTCTGTTCTAGCCTGGAAGCCTGGTGAGCTGGTGCCACCACTGTTGGGAGCATTCTGTTGGCGGGTGTCATCCAGTGGTGCTGTTGTGGAGACCGGTGGCCAGGTTAGGTCGGTAACAGTGTTATTGTGGCTTATCATGGTCAGCCTATAGTCATCTTACCCTGCCTTGGGGTGGATATTGGAAAACAGAACTAGCTGAGGGTGTATCTAGGCTTAGGGGCTAAGTTAGAGGTGCTTGGGGTAGTCGGAACATCAAGGGCCTGGTCCTTGTTTGCCTACTGAGCAGTGCATTCCTGGCGACTGGCGTACATTGGTGCCTGGTGGAAGCTCAGTGATGGCATCATCTCAGTGCACTTCCACGTTGCTGCACACAGCACCCAGCACCCACAGATGAAAGCAGAAGATTTGGCTCACGGTTTTAGTACCTGGTTGGCTGGCTCCCAGGCAGAGCCAGCATGGCTGACAGGCCTGCGCCAAAGACAGCTGCTTATTGTATGGCAGCCAGGAACCAGAGAGGGAAGGGAGGACCTGGCGAGGGAGCTGTGCCCTGGCAGCCCAGGACTCCAGTGGGCACCTCCAACTGGATCCAGCCTCCTGAAAGCACGTCCGGCCCTGAGCTCATCAGGGGATTAGCGGAGTGCTGAATTCACTGCTCATTTGATCCAGTCACATTCCACATGCGTGAGAATCTGGGGGGATATTTCTGATCAAAATCATGTTATATGTGTTGAATGAACTGGGCATTTTATAATTTATTGGGTATTTTATAATTTTTTGCAGCAGGAAACCACCATAGAATCTGTGAGGAGGGGTGTGTGTGTGTGTGTGTGTGTGTGTGTGTGTGTATGTGTGTTTTCTTTCTTTTTGTACCAAAGACCAAACTCAGGACTTTGCAACTGCCAGACAGGCACTTATTCTGCAGAACTATCCCTGGCTCCAATGTGTGTGTGTGTTTTAGTGCGCATATTATAGCTTGCTTAAGAAGTAGAATACATTTCAGAGCTAAGAACAAATGTAAAGGGTTATCTTGGAGTCAGTGGCTAGTTTCTTTTTTTATTTTTTTCCAGAATTTTATTGATAAACAAATAGCAATTAGACAGTTTCAAATCAA
>NDGM011255560.1:1185-14446 GCA_002564305.1 Octomys mimax | reverse complement strand
CCTTCATTTTGAGTGTCGGGTATTTGTCCCAGCAACGAGAGAAGAGTAACTAAGACAGTGTTGTATGATCTTGATGAACCAATTTAATTTTTCAACGTTTAGAATATATACAACATGTATATACTTTTAATATTTTAAGTCTTTCAGAAATTGGAAAGTCCTTCTGAATAAAATCTTGCTTTAGTAATATAGATGTTTCAAATAAAATATTCAAGCCTAAGTAACTTACACTTCAGTAATTGTCAAATTTTAGTTTCAGGAATTTGTTATGTGGACACATTAAGAGGGAAAGTTGTCATTTTGCTATTGATATTAAATAATAAAGATAGATTTTAAAATACACTTGAGGCTTAGGAAGATAGTTCAGGAGTCTAAATGCCTGCCTGATCAGCACAAGAACCTGTGTTCAATCCTGGTACCACATGCTGTGCCAGCCCTATGTGCTGAGCTGGCCAGTGAAAGTGGGCATGGTTGTACATGTCTGTAATCCCAGCACTGGGGAGACTGAGATGGAGGATCACTATAAGGCCAAGCTGTATAGCAACACCCTATGCCAAATAAATAAATAAATACATGCATACATACATAAATAAATAAATACACTTGAATGATACATGAGAGAGTATTCATCAATTTGTATCACCAGTCAGCTGGGTGTTTGTTCGTTCAATTCAGATTAACATCAAAAATTGGCAAAGTGCAGCTGTCTTGAGGCTAGTAGTTCTTTCAGTTCCATTGTCTCTTGGACATTGTGGTTGGAACTATGAGCTTTAACTGCCAGTGGCTCTGAGCTCATGGTATTACAACTCTTAATACCAGCTTCCAGCTGCCTCTATCAGCTTTTCACCAACTGAGGGTAATAGCTCCTTTTGTAGCTTCCTGAAACTCTTCCATCAGCTTTCATTGCCATCACTGGAACTCTTCTGAGCAACTCTGGAGGCCTCATTAGGTCTCTTCAGATCACTGAAGACCTTGCTAATAGCCCTTAGTATTACCAGCTCAGATAGAATGGCATGGGAGGATGCACTAAGCAAAGCTTTGCAATAGGACCATGCAAGCAAGGCTTTCTCTGGGGCCTGTGCTACAGCATAGGGGAACACAGGCGGGAAAGGATCCCTCCTAGAATGACTGAAGGAGTGAGAGGAATCACTGCTTATGGTTAGAAGAGACAGACCTATTCATACACAGTCTCTCACAGTTGATGGATTTATTTTTGGCCCAAAAATATGGTGACTGGAATTATCCACCCTAGTTGAAGGATTGAATCATTTTGGATAGGTCCATGGTTGAAGCCTTTCACAGCCAAGACAATATCTTTAGGCACAGCCGCAAGTCACCCAAGACAGTCTCAGCTGGCATGACAACACCTGGTAGGAACTTCCGGAGAAGCAGCTGCTCTATTATCAGGTCTCACATTTCACCAGAAGTGTCAGGGCTGAAGGTGCCTCTGCTGCTGTTTTCTAGGCATCTCCAGGGGAAGTGCCAGTGTTGTTTAGGGCCAATGGGGATTTGAAGATTTCAGTAAAGCAGTGATAGGCCCAGAGCTTTCCCTGATCAAGTTCTGCCGGTCACAGTCCTTAGCACTTCTCAGAAGGCAGCAGTGATTTCCTGAAATGCAAGAAAGAGGGGGAGGGCATTGTGGCTGTAGGCAAAGATGCGATTGATTGCTATTGCAGGGAGGGAAGAATGGGTGTGGCTTAGTGTAACTGCTGAGCCAAACACAGTGGTGGCAGGCAGCTAGGCACTCCAGGCCAGAGGGAAACATTGAGGCGTGTGGGCCTGATAGGTGTCAGTAGCTCGATACCCTATTAGGTATTGGAGGGAAAATAGGAGGGTCTGGCCGCATATTTCCATATTAATAGAAGGAAGAATCATTTTGTGAATAGAGAATAAGAAGGTACAGTTTTCTTGTTAGATAAAGGGCATTGTATGATGGGTAAAATTAGGCTGGATTCAAGAAATAGAGATTAGTGCTAAATAGAAGTATATTAAATATGGTGTAAATTGTGTAAGATAATATGTAATATCTTATTATTGATAAGGATGAAGAGAGAAATTCATATTTATCACTACCTTAATGGATTTACAAGCGTTTTAAGATTGGGAAAAAAACAAATCATAGAAATGAATAATTTTATGAAAAGGGGAAAATACATAAAATTCAATATTTAATATGATCTCAAAAATAACTTCAGGCTTTTCCTTCAGCATTTTAAAGAAAGCAACTTATCTTGAACTGATAATTAAATACCAAGCCTCAGATAGCACAAAATAGGGGGAAAATACCAATAGCAAAGCATTGGAGAGTACACAGCACCTAATTTACAAATACACATAGATTTAAACCAAAGGAATCTGTTAATTTGCATGCAAATCAGCAAACGTACCCTAAAAATATTAAATAGGTGTGGAAAACACGAAAATTACTGAATAACTCATAGGAAATAATGAAGCAATAACTACCAAATTGATATAGAATAAAATATATGTGTAATTGTTACTTAGAAATCAGGGTCACCACGTGATCTAAGAAGGACACTGTGTTCATTGTGCATTGGAAATGTCACAGAGCCTAAGCACTGAATGTAGGTTATTGGCACTCAGTGGGAGTGCATGGGAGGTCTTTGAAACCCTGTTTCTGCTTTCCCTCCTCCCTTGCTGGCATACAGAGCTGGGGATGTCTGCTGGCACTATATTGGAGGGAAAACAATACTACCAGCTGAGCGTTAACTGCTAGAACTTCAAGTGATGGTGTTGAATATTAGATGTTGGCGAGTGAGCTGACTGCATATTACTTTGGTACAGGCAAGTTTTAGTAAGAAATCAGAGATAAGATACAATGGATGCAGTAATTTCTAGTAGAAGCAATAGTAAAGAATTTTAAAAATAAGATTAAGTCAAGAATAACACAAATCCTGAAAGATGTAAAAATTGGATTTAGGCTGTACCAGTTTTCATGGGAATCAAGACATCACAATAATGGCAGAGAAAAAGAAGTAAGTCCAACACTTGAGGATATTATAAACTCATTTGTATTTTGCCTCCTTTCGTATCAGAAAGGAAGATAGCATATTAACCTATATACCTACGAATATATACTTCTTCCTAAGCAGAAGTTTCCCTTCAAGTTTTTCTATAAATATTTGAAATCTCCTTTTGAAGATGTGTAAATCATAAAGGGTTTTCAGTAATGTTCCATTGGATCCTGATGTGAAAAGAAAGTTTAAGCCCCTGGCACAATCCATTTTCAAATTTAGAGCACGGACGGATGGGAGGAATAGAGAAAAAAAAAAAAAAAGAAGGAAAACAAAGAAAAGAAAAGAAAAAAGAAATAAGAGCTCTTATGTAGATGTGCCAACTTCCCACAATAAATGCAGTCATTACACACTGCAAACAAATACTAATATTTTTTTTAATTTAAAAATCAAACAAACAAATATTTGAATGAGAAAAGATCTATCTGTAAAATTTCACATTCTCATGCCTGAATGGATCTGAATTATTAGAACTACATGTCAACTGGTGCCTGGGAGTCCCTCAAAGTCTTCACAGAGTAACAAGAAGATGGTTACCATGGCATTGACTCCACAAAGCCTCCATTGTGTAGAGATAACCAATTTACTTGGCAGACCTTCTGAGTTTAGAAGCTGATTTAATACTAATTCATTGAAAAGGTGTTTTTTGATTATTCTTTTAAAAATGTCCCAGTGTGAACTGAGTCCCAGTCTCTCTACCTAAAACCTTTTATTTTATTGTATAGAAACTTCACTGAACCAAAATCCTTGATAATTGGGAATGATGCATTCTCGTCTTATACTTATGAAACAAGTATCATGTCTGGAACATAACAAGCACTTAGTATATATTATGTGGCAGAAAAAAATAATATTTGGGTTTTAAAAAAGGAAACATGCAATTTCACATTTTCAAATTGATACATGTATGTAATGTTTTAAATTCTTTGAATAAAAATATGTATTTCCAAACTGAATAAATCACCTTGATCTTTTGTCAGTGGTTAAAAGTAGCAATAGAACATGGTTATAACTTATACAAACAAGACAAATATAAGCAGTACTCCTAATAGACAACTTTCATGCATATAGACTTTGGGAAATATCTCTCCACTGTGACGTTAACATGTAGTGGTACCTTGAGTTAAGTCTGAGTTCCTTGGACTTACAAACAGAAGTAGGCAACATTTCCTGTATACAGTCAGAATTGGGGCCAGCCAAATAGCTCAGCAAATTAAAGTGCTGGCTAGCAGGCACAGGGGCTGAGGGTTCAATCCCCAGGTCAGCCATGCTGGCCTTGCCCCGGGGGCACGCTGAGATGGCAACTGAGACTGGGAGTGGTGGCACATGCCTGTAAACAGGTGAATAACTACAAGTCCAATCTAGTAGTGAGACCCTGAACACCCTGTAGACTCTTCCCTAAAATACAAAAAAAAAAAAAAAGTAGGTGTCTTTGCCAGGGAGATAACTCAGTAGAATAAGTGCTTGCCCAGAATCAAAGGGGTATGTGGGAGAGATTGAAGCTAAAGTTGAATTTGAATTTACAGTGACTGGAACATACCATTTTATGTTCTTGAATGAGAGTATTTGGTGTATAATTTGGGCAGACTATTTGACCAAAGTGATGAGACTCTGATATAGTAACAAACTAACTTTGAAAAAAAAATCTTTAAGAAGAGTCATCAAGGGAAGTAACTCTTTTGAAGAAGTGACAAAACTGAGGGACAGCCCTGGGCGTTCTCAGGAAGGTAAAGGGCAAGTTGTACCTAGAAGTGCTTTTATACAACAAAACAGAGGGTAAAGTTGATAGGTTTATCAAGGTCAAATTGTGTAAGACCACATGAATGCTCTGATTTTATCCTAAAAACAATGAGGGTAATGCTCAGTTATGTTTTCAGAAATGATAATTTGGTTAGCAGAGTGTATAATAGACTGAGTAATTTCTGAATGATTTTCTGGAGACCAACTAAGACACTATTGCACTTGTGTGGTCATATGTAATTATAACACAAGGAAAAGTACTTGCTGTATAGACTTACAAACAGGCATTCTGGTGACATAGAATGTATTATGGTTTAGACTTTGCAGTTGATTAAAGATGAGAATAAAGTTTATTTTACCTCATTCAAGTTGCTATAAAATATAATCTGAATAGAATATAAGTGAACTGAGTTTGGATTGGAGTATAATGTAAACATCGTAAGAAATAGACTTTTCTTTTCCTTTCCCCAAATCCTGGAAGTCCAAGATCAAGGTGAGACATGATTTGGTATTTGATGAAGGAAGCTTTCTGGTGGAATGCATAAATGATGTCATCTTGTTGTGCCCTCACATAGAAGAAAACAACTCTGGCTTTTTGCCCCCTTTTTAGGGCATTCAAAACATTTGTAAACACTTGATCCTCATGAATTAATCCCTTCCTAAAGGACGTGTCTTAATATTATAACAATGAGGATAAGGGATAAAATTCAACATATACCTTTTCAGGGGAGACAGTCAGACAAAAGCAGAGATGAAATCAAAGGTGATAAGTGCTGATGACATTTAAAGACTTTTGGAATGCTGCAAGAGTACCAAATTAGAGGGTCATATCAAACATTTTATGTGGTGGGATAATATTAAAGAAGCTTGTGCACTGTGCAAATGGAGAAGATATCCAGTAGGCAGACATAGCTGTGTGGAGCTCCGAATAAATGACTAAATCTGAGATAGTCACCTTACAGTCAGTGGTATATAATTTGCACTTTAAGTCATGCGAGACAATAATACAGGGGTTATAAAATGAGTGCGAATAAACAGTGTCTTGAACTCTGATAATAACAAGTTGGAGGAGGTGAACTACAAAGAGAAATTGCCAGTGATTACAGACATGGAAGACAAAGTAGATTTGAGTGGCATAAAGGAAAGGCAGAAGAAGTTTGAGAATTTCTGAGTGTAGGCAATAATGTTTAATTTTAGTAGACAAAACAATGAAACTTGCCATGGACTCTAGTGACATAATTGCATTTTCAAAAATTGTTTTGTTCATTCTTGTGAAAAATGGAAGCAAAGCTATTGGAAATAAAGAAGGGAATAGGGTTTGAAGGGAAGAGAGGAATGAAGTAAAAAGCAACAAGATGTACCATGTACATTATCAATCCCCTATAATGAATGTGATCATTAATCATCTAAAATGTACCAATAAATGAAAAATTAAACATTTCTATTGAGAATTGATGAGTGAAAAGAAAGTAGAAAATGTTCAGAAAACTGGACAACTGTTGCAAAACATTTGCTGTGATGGAACACAAGTATATGGTAAGGGGACTGACCCAGGGTTCAGACAGGTGACTTTAAAAAAGTAGAGATCAATGAAATATGTTCAATTTTCCACATAAAATGCATGAGTGGATTTGAAATTATAATCAATAATTAAATATAGATGCTTGAGAAACAATAGAATAATATGAAAAACAAAATAAGGGGTTGAGTTTAAAAATAAGAAAGGAAATAAAAATGAAAGTAAAGAAAATGAGACAGGCTGCACATGCGGGGAAGATGGACTATTGACATAGGGAGAGTAAAAAAGATTATCTGGTGTTTGCACTTTTCTCCCTAAAGGAGAAAGCAAGGTCATTTGTTGAGAAGGCTGGAGGGGAAGGGTAGGTCAGAGCTTTTAGGGCTATGGAAAATACTTTAAATAGTTCCTGTGGTGAGTTAGAGCTCAAGATGCAAACAAAACAAAACACAAAACTAAGACTAAAATTAAATCACCCAGATAGCTGGGTGTGTTTAAGATTCTGAACGTTGCCTTTGTTTGTGCTCCCATAAGAATGGATCCAGTGACAAAGACTTAAGTGAATGTCATTTTTTTTGAAAATGAGCTCCAGAAGTATGGTATAGAAAAGGATGCAGCCAATAAAAAGGATACATGATCAGGGACCAGGTTATTGCTGAGGGCAGCTGGGGATTCATCCTATTGGAAAGTTCTGGCACAACATACATAGTATACGTCATTTGACCAGTTGAATCATAAGAGTTCTAGGATATTTATGCCCCAGTTCAAAGTTCTTGGTGGTTAATACCTCTGGGGCATTATCCACCCAGTTTTCTCAATCCGTTCAATCTACTGGCAAGTGAAAGCTTTCACGAGGTAGCAACGGGAACTTCAATGTTGGGTTGCAGAAATTAAATTTTTTAAAACATTTTAATAGTAAATGTACATAAATGTTGATTGGAATATAATATGGTACTCTGAATTTGCTAGCTGACTGAATGAAAATAGATAAAACTATTAATTTAATGAGTTACTATCACTGAAGAAGGGAGAGATTTTTTACTTCATGAAACACAGCCCTACTTATAAATCAACATTTTGCACAAAGAAGTCTGAAACCTGATAATTAAATTTGTGGAAAAGCAAATGTAGAAAAATAACAACCATGTATGATAAAATACAAATCACGATAAATATTAGCAATCAATGAACAAATGAATGCAAGTTTTTATATTCATTTACAGAGAGTTAGAAGAATTCATATCCTTGGTCCTTTAATTTCTCAGTAAATACTTGTTACTAGGAATCAGGCTGTGTTTTAAGTGAAGGATGTAATGGTGAACTAAATGAACTAAATTCCCCACCCATGAAGAAAATGTCTGAACACAAATTCTCAGCCTGTTTTCTTCTACCAACATGGACAGAGATTTGTAATACATAAGAATAGGATTTTACAAGAATTAAAAAAAGTCATATATTTTTAAGGTTTCCTCTTTCTGCAAAGCTAGTGTCAGGGTAATTTTAAAACTATAACATGCAATTAATATGACAAATTCCAACAAGCTCTTGTGTTTTAAAGCCTTGAAATTGAAGTTTTAGAAATCGATTTTTAAATTTAATAGAACTAGCTTTGTGATTGTTTATGTCAAAAATTACAAGTTAGAGGTCAAATTAATACGAAGGTGAATGGAAATTTTAATATTCATAAGAAAATATTGATTAAAATAATTGAATGTATCTCAAAAGTATAATAGACCAAGAAGATAATCATCTATTCTTCCTTAACTAAACTGTATATCACTGATATGTTCCCTTTAGGCTCAAAATTTTATGAAATCTAAGTTATACTAGAATTGTGGGAATTTTACTGAAATAACTATGAATGTGGTAGTCTGACCATTAGATGTCTTGTATAGATTTAAATAGTTGCTTCAATGAATTTGAAAGTTTTAATGAAGAAGTTAACAGCATGGTAAGTAAAAATACATTACCTGGTATATTACATTTTGTATTTTTATTTTGTTTTGAAAACTTCCTATAATTTTTTTCTGACATTTCCTCATCCGTTCAACTGCTTCAATGTGTATAATAAATTTTCATGTAAGAGGAACTGTAAATTCTCTTTTCATGGATCTTTTATATATATATTGAAATTCAAGAGCTATTCTTTAAGAAAATTGTATACCTGTTCAGAGTTGTACCTGGAATGATACCTCTAAAAATCTACGCTGTTTAAGGTTTTTTAATTTTATTTTTAAATGTGTTACCAATTTATTAGTAAAAATGATTTATATATGTGGTATAAAACTTTGATACATGTATGCATTATTGATTATTAAATGATACTAACTAGCATATCTATATTATAGCACATCATTTTTTGTGCTGAGAATAATTAAAGGCTATACTGCAAATATGTAATAATAAAAATAAGAATGGAAAACTAGGGGCTAGGGGAGACGGCTCAGTGGAATAAGCATTTCCCTGAAAGTACAGGGGCCTGAGTTCAATCCCCGGTTCTGCAAAAAAGAAGAAAAAAAGAAAAAGAAAAGAAAACTTATTCTCTTTGTACATTTCATATACGTAGAGTAATTTATCATTAACTCGACCCCATTCTTTTAAACATACCTCTTGAATTTATTCCACCTCACTGAAATTTTATATCCTTTGGTCAACACCTTCCCAGCCAACAAAGTTTTCATCTAATTACTACTATTCTATTCTGTACTTTTAAAAGTTAGACTATTTTGTACTGTACACACGAAGTCATATACTATTAATATTTCTGTGTCTGGGTGATTTCATGCAGTACAGTGTTCTGCACTTCCATATCTTGGCTCTTCTGGCCCTAAGTAAAGTGATCAGAGTTAACAGTTGATGCTCAATAGTTCCAAAGACCTCTACAAAAAAAAAAGAGAAAAGAATATTTAAAAGTAACAAGTGGGTGTTCTGATATTTGTTGCAGCTTAACCCACATAAAAGTCTGGTATATACAATAGCAGTTACCTAGAGTTCATCATAACTCTGCAAGAGGGATAGATACCATCCTTTGGAAACTCCCTTGGCTCTGTGCAGGGTCAAGTGAAACACTTATTTAGCTATACTCAGCTGTTGTTGTGAGTCAGAAAGTTTGAAAAAGCTTTATTCAAAACAATGCTTCTAGGGGCCGGGGAGATGGCTCAATAGAATAAGCACCCCCCTGGCAAGCACAAGTGTCTGAGTTCAATGCCTGGTTCTGCCAAAAAGAAAAAGTAAAAGCTTCTTCATGCTCCTCTACATAAAAATTCCAGATGGATAGATGGAGCTCCCTTAAATCATGGCTGCTTAAGGGTCATTGGAATTTTTATACTATAGTTTTCTTCTCACAGTAGATATTATAAAAGCACAAAATGTAATAGAAAGCACTTATGAAGACATTATATGGATTACTTTTACTAATATTCTATTTACTATAACAGGCTAGATAGGAAACTCCATGAAGTCATGTATATCAGAAGTCTGATTCAAGCTGACATGACCAAATTGAACTTTTAGTTTCTTGTAAATACGTTTCCAAAAGAAACAGTCATCTTGGGAAGTTGTGGCTTTTCAAATAGTACACACATTCACACAGAGGCAAGGAAATAGCTTATAGGAGACACTATCAAGGTAATTTCTTTATTGCCAGGAATAAAATGACTGCCGTGATCATAAGACTCTAGGCCAAAGCTGATTCTAAAGTTTGAGCCTACCTACCTAGGGAAGTAGTGGTGCTATTAGCAGTAATAGCATCATCAGGCCTGAATCTCAGATTAGGAAAAACATGATAAGTGTGAACAAATTGCTTCTCTTTCCATATAGAATAAAGAGATAATCAAGAAATAATGACCTTTATTCTTTGCCATCTTAGGTTGGATGTCGATATAACTGAACTGCACAGTTGGATTACTCGTTCAGAAGCTGTGTTGCAGAGTCCTGAATTTGCAATCTATCGGAAGGAAGGCAACTTCTCAGACCTTAAAGAAAAAGTCAATGTAGGTTCTGAATTAAGGTTTATGCATTTTCCTTTGTTGGTTTGTGTGTGTGTGTGTGTTGTTTATTATATAGTTTTAAAGGTCATAGTAGATATGAAACAAAACCAAACTTTAGCTGAGAAAAAGTATTTTCTAATATTCTGTGACACATCAGGAATATATTTTAAAATTCTTATTAGTTTTGTTTTAGCTATAAATTAACATTTTAAAAATTTGAGCTCAGACTGATTTCCCATTTATATTATGATAGTACCTCATGACTAGTTAGGCCTTAGAATGCTTGCAGAATAGAGCAAGTCTGAATAGATTAAAATAGAATAAGATAGGGGAATAAAATAGACCTTAATGAAATACTGCAGACTTGACTTATGAGTCTTCAAAGAGTTATTTTATAGACATTGATATGTCATATATTTTATCCATTTTATATTTCCCTGATATATATGAATTATCATATAGTAGCTAAAATATGCCTACCATCTCTTAATCTTTACTTGTATCCACCCTGTACCCAGGGTGGATAAACCAGTCAGAGTCTGGACATAGTAGTGCATGCCTATAATCCCTTTGCTGGGGAGGCTGAAAGCAGAAGGATCGCCACGAGTCTGAGCTGCGTAGTGAGACCTTGCAACAAGCAAATACATTTTAAAAAATGTATTCTCGCAGAAAATATTCTGTTTCTTAGGTTTCTTGAGGGACAGAAGGTAATTTACCAACAATTCTTAAAGTTACCTACTTATATTTGCAAATTGGAGAATTATTTTCAATTTCTTCCTAGCTTTATAAGTCATATTACTATTCACATTATAATAGACTTCTAGTTTTAAGAAATGGAATATATATATTTAAGTTAATAATGTTTCAGTTTTAAAATTAAGCTGAAGTATAGCATAAAAGACAGAAGGCAGAATGTCTTTCAATATATACCTATTTGAAAAAAATTGTTATAATTTTTGAGATGAATTCTATTAGAAAATTACCTGGAAAAGATAGTTTCTAAGTTTCAAAGTGCTCAACCACTATAAATTTTTTTAGTTAATGAAAAGTTTTTAGCCATCTGATTTATGTAGATTCCTGTTTGTTATGTAATATCTGTATGTAAAACAGTTTTTTATGAATTAGAAACACTGAATACAAGGAACATAAAATATCGAAGTTCCAGATATCATATAGTTACCTGGAAGGAATTTGCATTTAATCAATACTGTCTGCATGACAGACTGAAAGTGCTAAAAGCATATAGAGTATTGTATAAGTGCTTTTCTAATGCCTAGTGAGTTACCTTTATTACTTGAACTCTCACTTTCTGAAATAACATCATTCTTAATTGCCTACTAAAATAGGACATGAACTGATTTACTGAGACATTTCCTTCAGGCTAAATATAATGTATATGTATTAAAAATCCTTGAGAGAAATACATAGTAATGATGATGGATATGAAATTCAGGTGTACATTAATTTTCTTAACTTCTTCACCTGTCAGTTTATGTAAGCTGTTTTAAACTCTTGGGAGGCCCACCTTATGAAGCTGAATGGTATTAATGTATTTTTAGGCATCCATTAAAATGGCGAAGTATTACTAACTCTTTTTCATTTGCCTCCTTCATTCATTTATAACTTTAAAGTATTTTCAGGTCATGGTTAGTTCAATTTCATGTAATGTTAAACTGAAGCATTCTTATTCCTTCCATTTTGACCATTTGTTTTATTCATATAACTTCCAAAATGCATTTACTTACAAGTAGTGTTCTTTTAGGATTTTCTACTGAAAATATGGCCCCAGGAAACAAATACTGATATCATATGGAAACTTGTTAGAATTATAGTATGTCAGTCCTGGTCAATCAGAATCTGCCTCTGAACAAATTCTATAGATGATTTATATGGATCTAAATTTATCAGAATTGGTTTTTTAAGATACATTCTACCAAATTTCTGGATGTTCCTGCTCATATTTTCCATCTTACCATGGTTTAGAAGTTTTAGGTGAATGAAGAGATTCCAGTTACTCAAATCCTTGAAGTGATGACATGATACTATAGACTAATAACAAGATAACATGATAGTATCCTCTGAGCACACAATGATGTAGAAATGAGTCTGAAAATCAGCAGCCTGCAGAAGCTTTTCTTGAATTCCTTGCTATGAAGCTGTTGTATTCAGTGGGCCTGGGTCTCCTTCTGGGATCTATAGATGCACTGTCCTAGCTGTCTAAGTGTTCACAATTGATTCAATATATTTACTTTCCACGATCACTTTGACTTTGGCAAGAGCCAAAAGTCACATGATGCCAGATCCAGTGAATTAGATGGATGAGGAAATACTAATATATTTTACAAGACCATGTTTCCACTGAATGTCACTCAACAGCAGTACTCGCCTTTTTTTTTTATCATACTTCATAAAGTTACTCATAAAATAGTCTTCAGAACTGTTTCAGAAAGTGACAAGAATAATAGGATATATATGATCAAAGCCTGGTGAGGTATTCTGAGAGGACCTAATGGCAATCTCTATACATCTTATAAATGCTTACTATAAGCATTTTTAAATAATTCATCGTATATTTTGATTGCTAATTGGTGTGCTTACTTATACCGTATCATATCATCATCTTCCGAATTTCATTGAAAGTTCCAGAATGTCAGGATATTGACAGTTGTTTACCTTCTCCCTGTCTCTATTGTCTGATTCGCCACTGTGACTTGCCTGTTCTCTGTGAAGTCTTCATGCGTAGGCTCTCCTGTGCTCCCCCTGCTGCCTCACTTCCAGTTCACTGTTCCTTCCCACAGTCTCTGACTATGAACTTGGGAAATCTTTGAAGACAAATCTTTCTCTTCAAAACAGTAATCTATTCCTACTTGAAAGCTACATTTGTTCTCAAGAGTATGCTCTGCTAATCACTTTTTCTACATCTACTCCTTTTAAATTGGTTTCTTTGCTTCACAGGGAATTTCAAACATCCTCCTCTGTAA
>NDGM011255550.1:0-38809 GCA_002564305.1 Octomys mimax | reverse complement strand
CCCCCCCCCCCCCCCCCCCCCCCCCCCCCCCCCCCCCCCCCCCCCCCCCCCTCCCCCCCCCCCTCTCTCCCTCTCTCCTTTCATTCGCCCTATCCTCTGTAGAACCCTAGGCTGTGTGGCTGCCTCTGCCCACCAGTGGGTGAGCCTGTGTCATGCTCAGTTTTCTCTGGGCCTGCATGGTGGGCCGCTTGGCTGGGGCTGGGGCTGGCACGCGCTCCGCTCCTGTAGCTGCTGACAGCCTGCCCAGGACTTCCGGAGGAAGGTGCCCCACGAGCTAATCGCAGGGAGCTCTCAGACCTGTGCGTGCAGAAGCCCCTTTCTCCATGGCAACCGTTACCTTGGCTCTTGTTACATAACTCCTGTCAGATTCAGAAACTGGGTTTTTAAAAATTAAAAAAATATGATTAGGGTATTTTTTGGTGTCAGTAATTGAAGTCAGGACCTTGTGCCTGCAGGCAGGCACTGTGCTCCTGAGGTGTATCCTCAGAAGGATTTTTTTTTTTGCAGTCTCAAGATGTCTTAAGGGCAGGTCTGGTAAGCCTTGAGGAGCTGGGGATCGAACCACAGTATCCTGAGCCTGACTGCTTTGCTTAAGCAGGCACTTAACTAACGGACCTAATGGGCAGGTCCCCATTTTTTTTAAGCTCAGGTTCTAGTATTTAAAAAAAAAAAAACCTCAAGTAACACTGTGATGACACGGGGTCATCTTTAGAGTAACTTTCAGGGCAGCGGACCAGGAATTGTCATTAGACTTGAGTGGATTTGGCGGGAGTCACTGTCCTGGTTTGAGACTATGTCACTGGGAACTTCTCAGTTAGGGCTGCCGGGAAGAGGCTGACCTTGGTGCAGGGCAGACCCTCCTTGGTGCTCGGGCCCCCTCTGCGGAGGTGCAGCTCTTCCGAGGCTGCCCTGTCACCCAGAAGGGGGTTGTCAGCGGCCCTGAGGCCCATCCCTGCGTGCAGGACCCGGACCTTCTCCTGCAGCGCTGCCCCAAAGTGAGCCTGAACCCCCCTTGTAGGAAGGGAGGAGGAGGCCTGAGGGAGGGCGGGACTGCGTGTGGCCTGCTGGAGCCTGCCTGGGCTGCCTTGCAAGTGACACTGCCATGCCCTGCAGGCCTCTTTGACAGCTGCTGCTGCTCCGGAGATTTCAGAAATTTCTATTGAACACCTCACGCGTGGCTCACCCTCCTCGGTCATCTGTGTCCTTAGCTTTGCAAAACCACAGCAGGGCCTGTTGTCTGTTGAATGTTTACTGTGCGTAGAACCAGAGGGAGACCCCCAGTCGTTCTCACCTGGGTAGGTAGCGGAGCACCATTGGGAAGGGCAAGAGAATGCTTTCAGGCCTAGAAAATTTACAGCCTGGCCTGAATCCACCAGCCTCAGAGGTTGGCTGAGACAGGATCTGAACTCGGGACCAGCAGACACCAGCTGCCCATAGTTTCGTGTTTTAGTGAAGTCAGAAAGGCTCCCGTCTGCACAGCCCAGGGCCTGCAGCGGGAGCTGGGAGGGTGCTGCTGTGTGTGGGTGCTCCCGCAGGTCTCGAGTTGCGTTCACAACTCAAGCGCACCCTTGCTCCTCTACTCACCAAGGTTCTGAAGAGAAGAGCGGCTGCCGGCTGCCTGCGTTGCTGCCTTGCCGAGGTCTGCTGGCGGCGCGGTACTTACTGATGGCCTCGATTGTGTGAGGAGCAGGCATGGGGCAGGCTGGCTGGCTGCCACTCTGGGCTCTGCTGCCAGGGCGGAGGGGCGTTTCCCAGCAGCGCGCCTGTGAACACACACCTGGGTTCCCACCACAGCCGCAGCACCTTTAATCCAAGCTGGTTTGGAAGCTGGCCCTTGCCTTTGAGCCGTGCAGATTCCTGTAGGCACTAAGATAATGAAGATGCTAGCAAGCGGTTCATTTTTCACACACATAAAGAGAAGCTACTTTCCCCCTGAGCTGTAATTAGCATACTAGAGAGAAATTGATGCCTCAGATGCAAAGTGAGGGGCCCGAGGTCAGATGAGCAAGGTGACAGGGCTGTCAGTGCCTAGCAGTAGAGCACTTAGCGGAAGGAAGGGTGGCTGGTGACCGTGCCAGCTTCCTCCCTGACTGCCTGGCCAGGAGGGGTGCAGGGGACCCAGCTGCAGGTTGTCGCAAACCTCTCCTGGGGATGCTTGCTCGCCAGCTGTTGCTGTCAGTGTTGCCGGCTTGCCAGCCTCAGTGCTCTTGGGGTATTGATTAATTTTTTTCCTGTAACTTTGGGGGTAAGATGCACACACAGGTGAGCTGCAGCTGTTGACAGTCTGCAGGTTGGTGAGTTTTGATAAATACATGGATCCAGGGAACCGCAGCGAGCAGGATGCGCCCCTAAGGTCCTGCGCTCGCGTGCTGCCCTCTGCTGCCGCCATCCGCTTGTGTGGCTGTGCTGTCACTCTGGATTGGTTTCCAGGAATAAAGAAACGAAATCATGTAGCAAAGGGCTCTTTCTTTGGCTTTGTTCATGCCGCACAATCACTTTGAGATTCATTCAAGCTGCATGTGTCTGTGGCCTGTTCCTTTTCACTGCTGAGTAGTATTCTACTACACAGACACACTGCAGCCTGTTCGCTGTCCCCACTGTTGGGGTGTTGCTTGGCTTGTTTCTGGTGTCCAGAGAGCCTCTGTGACCTCCTGCCACAGCGTCCCTGCTGTACACCCAGGTGTTTGGCTACGACCCATGTTCAGAGCGGAGGTAGAGATGCCGGTGGTGTTGCGCAGGCCTCTGGCGGGCTCTGCAGGTCTTTTTGTCACAGCATCTGGTGGGCAGGGCTGTGTGAAGACCACTGTGATGCCCGCGACAGCCCTGAGTCTCACTTGTGCTGGGAGGCTGGGAGCTCTGTATGCCCACCTGACCTCTGATCTGCAGCGGAAGCCGTGTGCTCACCTGGACTAGCCGCTGGGTTTCAGAGGGGAGCCAGGGCATTTTCCTAGGTGGCAGGCGTGTGTGCCTGTGTGACCAGAGAGACTGAGCCCCACTCTGGGAGCACGGGCGCGCTGTCCCCTGACCCTTCTCCAGGGCCTGACTGGGAGCACAGCGCAGGTTCCCTGCACCGCTGGGTTTCTAGGAACCCCTCTCCCGTCCCCTGTGGCTGCTGGAGCAGCATGTTCCGTCCCTGGTGGCTGGAGCGGAGCGTCCTGAGCAGACACCTTTGATTATTAACCTTGGTGTACCTCGGGGGTGTGGCTTCTCGTTCTCTGGCCTGGAAAGCACCTCCTGGAGACACTTCTGCGTGAATCTTCCTGACACCTGGCCCTCCATACGGTTCCCTGGTGCTTCTTGTGCTTACAGGGTTGGGGGAAGAGCCCCGTAATTTACTCAGGTCATGGTTTTGTTCCTGTAGAGCTTTTCATCAAGGTGCTCCTAGTGGGGTTTGGGGTGTGTGTGTGTGTGTGTGTGTGTGTACTTCAGGGAGATGGAGCCTGTGTCCACCTCTCTTCCTGTACTCTCTTCTTGACCTGATACAGGATTAGCAGGGTGCTGGGAGCGGACTTTGATTTTGGTTGAGAGTTGGGTATCTTTTTTAACTTTGGGAGAGAAGGCCGGGCATGGGAGCTGCTGGTCTCTTGATCCAAGAAGAGCACGCACCACGTGCTTCCTGCCTTGGTCGGCCCTGCCATCTTTTTGCTGTTAGGACTTGGCCTGGTTGCAGCTGCCAGAAGCCGAGAGCCATTCTGTGGCTCCTGTGCTGCCCACCGCTCCACTGCGGCCCCTGTGTGCCTTGGGCGCACGTAGCCTTTGCACTGGCCCTGGAGCCTGCCCTTGGCTCCGAGTCTCCAAAGTTGTTACGATGTGTGATTGAACACGTGCCTCCCGAGTGTCTTGGGCGTTAGCAGAGTCCTCACCATGCCTTTGAAAGCACGGTGCATTTCTTAATGTCTTACTGCCTTTTCTCACTGCTGAGACCAACACCAGCAGCCAGAGTAGGAGGAGGAGAGATTATTTGGCCCACAGATCATCAGGGTTTCAGTCCATAACCAGCTGGCTCCAAGGCGGGGTGGCACACGCAGACGGGCATTGCAGGAGGTGGCAAAGCAGCAAAGCCCAGCCGCAGCTCTCTCCGTCCCTTGCATCTTGTCCAGGCTGCTTGGCACGAGGGTTACTCTACCCTTCCTGCTTGCACCCTGGTGCCCGGCACTGTGCCATGAATCAATCCCAGCATCACACACTCTGTGTTCAGCCACCTCTGGAAAAGCCCCGCCTGTGACACAGGAGGCTCTGGGGGGTCAAGACACAAGCCATAACATTCTGCCCCTGCCCTCCAAGACTCACGTGTAACCCTGTATGGAAAGGTACTCAGTTCATCTGCAAAAGTTGCCAAAGTCCTGAGAGTTTCAGCATTGCTGAAAAGTCCACGTGCCGTGTCCTCTGACATCTAAGGCAAGGCCTTAGCTGTAAGCCTCGTACAAATGAAAAGATAGATACTTCCGACGTTCATTGGCACAAACTAGATGCTTCCATTCCAAGAGGTACAGGCAAGGATAGCAAGGAGTGAGAGCAAAGCAAGACCAAAATTCAGCAGGGCAGACATTAAACCCCACAGCTCCGTTTTCGGCATCCCTGGCAGTCTGTGACCAGTTGTGAGCCCCAGAGGGCTTGGGTGGCTCCACCCCATGGCACCGCTGATGGGGTAGCTCTCGTGGTTTCCCTCTGGGGCCGACTGCTCCCTCCTTGCAGGTTTCCTCGGCAGTCCACATTCCTGGCCTCCAGGCTTCTGTGTGCTCCACTGTGCCTTCAGCGTCACACTCCCAGCCTCGCACTCCGCCCTCTCTGGGCCCACTGCAGGCCTCCTGGGCCTTCTTCTGGAATCTGGGTGGGAGCCTTCCGACCACACAACTCTCGCATCGCACATGTGCCTAAACCCAGCCCCACCTGCACAGTGCCGAGGTCTGCGCCAGCTGGAGCAGCAGCCAGGCTTCGCTGTCCTGCGGCTGTAGCGGTCCAGGGCCTACGAACCAAACCCCAAGGAGCAGCTTCCCTAGGCCGCTGCCATTCTGGAACGTGGTGCTCTGGGCTCTCTTCTCAAAGCGAAGTCTTTCGCTTTTGTGCATTTGAGGCTGCGAAGGGCGGAGCCTTGCTACCTTGATGCCCTTGGGTTGCGTTTGCTGTCGCCTTGTTCTGAGGCGCTTGGCTTTTTCTTGGTAGTCTTATCAGCGAGCAGTCTCTGTTCCCTCTTTGCATGCTGCAACTTTACTGGAGCTTCCTTTCTGGCCAGACTCACACTTTCACATCATCCTGCTGGGCTTTTTGCTTTTGAGTCTCAACACAAATCGGCTAAGAGCCCTCAGCAGTACCTTGCCACCGCCTCCGCATTGCAGTGCCTCACCGTGTCTTCTGCTGGACCGCTTAATCTCAGTCTCAGGCAGTCTCTGGACAGGAGTGAAAGGCAGACAGACGTTCTGTCATGGCATCACACACATTGTCTGGAGTCAAACAGCCAGCGCAGTTCTTCTAGCAGAAACCTCCTGAGCCTGGTGGTTACCCACAGAATTTCTGCAAGCGTTCTGGGCTTTGAGCTTTGCCCAGTGTTATGGGCAAAGCTTCATGGGTCACAGGTGGGGCTTGTTGAGAGGCAGCTGGCCCTAGAGCGTGTGATGCTGGAACTGACTGATGGTGCGGGATGCTGGGGGTTCGGGTGTGAGTGCCCCCGCCCTGTGCGGCCTGGGTAAGTGTGAGGGACAGAAACCTGTGGTTGGCCCTTGCTGCTTTGCTACCTTCTGCCTACCAGGAAGTGTTTTTCCTCTTTGACGTCCCTCTGCCTTCAAAGGAGAAAGCCAGCTGATTATGGACTGAAGCTGCTACAAACTGTGAGCCAAGTAGACCTTTCTTCCTTTAACTTTTGTGGAGTATTTTGTCTCAGCAACAAGAAAAGTAATTCAGACACACTCTATGCCTTTAAAGGCGAGTGTGCCGCTCCTGGCAGCCCAGAGCCCCTGTTGAGGCCTGTGTGAGGTTCCCATTGGCAGCGCTTGCATGGAGCTGGGCATCCTCTGGTCAAGGTAATTCCCCAGGTTCTTTTGTGTCCACTCTAGTTACTTGTGGGACTGTCTGTCCTGGAGTTTTGTTGGGCTCAAGAGTGAGTTTTTAGTTCAAATGTGATTTCTCTAGCCTTTTCCTCCTCCCAGATGGTTCCAGAGGCGTGAGATCATGAGAGCGAGAACCTCTCACACTGTCGTGTCCCGGCAGGCTGCGGTGAGGGCCGTGTGCCGTGGTGCACATCGTGGCTGTGCATGTGCGTGTGCACGTGGCGTGTGTGTCACCCTGCAATTGGCCCTCCATAGCTGTGTATTCCATCCTTAATTTGAACCAGCTATGAACTGAAAATATCCAGGAAAAATTTAGCACTGGTATCGAATTGCGGACTTTATTCTTACTCTTTTCTGAGCAGTCCAGTTTAACCACTAGTTACTTAGCATTTATGTTGTGTCAGATGCTATAAGTTACCCAGAGATGATGTGCAGTGTACAGGAGGCTGTGTGGACTCTGCAGTGCCACGTCATAGAAGGGCCGTGGGCACTGGTGGGTGCTTGTGTCCTTGGGCGTCCACCCTGCCAGTGCGGCTCCTGCTGTCCTGCGTTGCACCCTCAGGAGCTGCTGCTGCTCTGGTGCTCTCTCCCGCACGCGTCAGGGTAGTGAACCAGGTCCCAGGGCAGGATGACTGTTGGGTGGACAGAGACCTTTACCAGGCTCGTGCCCAGCAGTCCAGAAGCGTCTGTGGCGGGCCGGGGGGCGGTGCACACCTGCCATCCCAGCTGCTCAGGAGCCTGAGGCAGGAGCATCGCAAGTTGAGCTGGAGGCCAGCCTGGGAAACGTAGTGGACTGTCCCCAGATAGAGTGAGAAGTTTGGGGTGCAGCTCAGGGTAGCGTGTCTGCCTGGGGGATCCTGGCTTCCATCCCCGTAACTGGGGAGAAAAATAGAAAAACTTGTCTTGGTTGCTCTTTCTTGTTGGTGCGACAAGTGCCTGATGCCCAAAATGAAGGAAGGAAAGGTTTACTTAGCTCACAGTTGCAGGAGGTTTCAGTCCATACTCACCTGGGTCCAAGGCAGAGCGGCACATGGCAGGGGGCAACCTTCTGTGGTGGCAGCAAAGAGCACAGAGCAAAAGGGAGGAGTAATAGCAACAGTGGCTACTGAGAGCACGTCTGTCTCTCGTATGTCACATTCAGGCTATCCACCCCAGGCTAGGTGCAGTATTCAGACCCATAATCCCAGCAGTACTTGGATTTATAATCCCATCAGTACTCAGACCCATAATCCCAGCCTTGGATCATGAATTAATCACAAACTGTAGAACTGCACCTCAAGGATTGCATGAGGCTTTGAGGGGACAAATACAAACCATAGCACACTCATACCTGTGCGTTGTCGTGTGACATCTCTCAGTTTGGAGTCTTCGGGTTTTTCTTAGAAACTCAAAAGCCCAGCAACAGCTTCCATCCCACCTTCTCCCCCAAGCGTGGCTGCGCTCTTCCAAATAAAACTCGGAGTTTTTTTAAAGTTTTAGTTGGGTAGCCCCGACAATCCTGCAGACCCACGTCGCGGTAATCCCCTCTTGGGTGGTCTGTGCACACAGGTGTGCAGGTGTGGTCTGCTCCTTGGAGAATGTCTTGTTTGGCCTCTTGCATAACCTGTAAGTAGATCCCAGGACATCCACACACCCAGGCCTTGCCCTGCTGAGCCTTTCAGTGGCTCTCCAGGGCTTTCAGAATGAAGTTGCCCTTCCTTGGCCTGCTCTGAATCCGCTTGGGAATAAGACGGAGGATAAATAAAGGCATGAAGTGCGGTTGCCTGGCTTAGCACCCACAGCCCGTGCGCTGGGCCTGCCCGCTGCCTGCGACCTGTCTCTCCGGGTGGTGCCAGCACCTATGGGGACCTGTTCTCAGTTGCTGGCGTGCCTCAGAGTCCTCCCTGGGCGCTGGGTCATCTGTGTGCGCCCCAGGACTGGCTCCTTTCTGAACCTCATGGGCACCTTGCACCTCGCTCAGACCAGGGGTCCCCACTTCCCTAAGCCCGTGCAGCGGCACCTGGTGATTGTGCCAGGTTGGGCCTGCCGTGCTGTGCGGTTTGTGCACTGAGCGCTAAGTCTCGGTGCTCTTGCTGCTGCCTGGCATGGGCCCAAGGGGGAGGCCCGTGGCACCAAATGCCACATCTCACTAGGACTGGGTGGGAAGCGTGGCTCTGGTGAGGAGAGGCTGGCTCAGTCGTGGCGGCCTCCAGGCTGCCTGTGGTGGCAGGCAGATTGTTGGGTGTTCCATGACTCGATTTCCCCAGAGGGCCCACGGCCTTTAGGGTCGGCTGGCAAGGCCACGTGCCTAGTGCACTGAGGTTGCTGTGGCTGCTGCTTGGGTGCTTTTCTTTGTGAATTCCCATGACAGTTTAGGGCATTAAAAAAGAAAGGCTCATAAATGTAGGTCGTCTTTGCCATGAGCAGGTGATCTTGGCCCTTTAGAAGCGTCAGTTTGTTTGCCTTTCAAGCTGGGGATGATTTGGACCTGTGCTTGGAGATAGCTGCTTCCCGCTGTGGATAGCTCAAGCCGTTGCGGGCTCACTGCATGTGGAGGGGCTGTGCTCCCAGAGCCCCGGGGTGCACTGGCCTTTCTGCTCCCTAGGGTGTCTGAGTGGCTTGGCTAGGGCACTCGAAAGGCCTGGCTTCACAGCTCATCAGGGTGGAGGAGAGGAGAGGTCCCCAGGGGAAAGTGGGGAAGGTTTTCCCAAAGATGGGGACATAGCCACCGAGCAGGCCGGAGCAGCCTGCGGCATTGCTGTGGCGCCCACAGCGAGATGTTCGTTGTGAGCATGAGCTTCATGTGGCACCTGCACAAGCCCAGCCATGGCTCATCATGTGGGGGTTCCTCTTGAGCAACGAGGAATCTGAGAGTGGCGTTTGCCTGTGTGGGGGCAGGACGCGAGGTGTCGCTGGTGACTTAAGATGCAGTGTGCCCTAGGTACCAGTTAGGAAGACCCTCCTGACACTTTGAGTCACCCTTGCTCGTGTGACAGAGGGAGGTGAAGAGGATGGAGAGCAGGGAAAGCATTAGTAGGTGAGGTGGGCTTTGGGCACCTGGTGCAAATGAGGTACTGCACTTTGTCAGAAGGGGCAGCTCTGAGGCAAGGACTGAAGGGTCTGCTGGGAGCAAGGTGCAGTTGCAAGGTGGAGCATGTGGCCCTCATGGGCCTGTGCACAGTGGCAGGCGGCGTGCTGCTCAGACGTGCGTGGGCTCTGTTTCCTGCCCCTCAGGCTTGGCCGTTGCTGGTGAGGGGTGCCAGATCCACAGCCCCAACTCAGCTGTGCTGCCTCCCCTGCCTGACATTTGTGCCACAGCCTGCTGTTTCTGCGGACCCTCTGGCACTTGGCATCCCTTTTCCAAGCAAAGTTGACAATTATAAATGCCCAGTAAATGCTTGTGGAATGAATGCCTTTCTTGGGTGTTCTGTGGCATTCTTCAAGCTGAGAAATAAGCACTCTGGTCTTCCGCTATCTTGGACCTGGAAATGTTTCACTCGAGGAAATGAATGTAAGAGGCGGGCATTGTGCACAGGGGGCGCTGGGCCTGTTCCCAGGTGGCCTTTCTGCATCCTGTGCCTGGCAGGGCTGAACCCGTGTCACCTCTTGGCTTGTGCCTTCCACCCAACTGGAGGGACCGGGACAGGCGTTTGTCGGGCAGATGGACTTGGACTCCCTCAGCTCCTGTGGGCAGTGTCAGGTTGCTGCCGACGCTGGTGTGCAGTGTGGGGCTCTCCTGCAGCAGTGTGTGCTGCCGTGGGACTGAGCCTTTGTACCTTGTTGCCCCCAGAGTGACTCCCACGGGTGCTTTCGAGAGGCAGTGCAGGCAGCGGTGTTCTTAACCCAGCAGGTAAGGGTAGCAGGCGGGGTAGGCGGCTTTGCTCGCTGCAAGGCATTGGAAGAGCACGGCATCGGTGTCAGTCACTTGGCACAAGCCACGCCAGCCTGGTGGTTCACACAGTGGAAATGTATCTCACAGTTCTGGAGAGCAGCAGTGCTGGCAGGTGTAGCTGCACCTGGGCCTCTCTTCTGGTGTGTAGAAGGTGCCTTTTCCTGTGTCTTTGTATTCCGTTTCTCTCATTAGAACACTGATCGTACTGCGTTGGGGCCCCACCATCGTGACCTCTTAACCTTACCCACTTAACCTTAGTTGCCTCTCTTCTGGTTGCAATCCCTTTGGGGTGCTTCGTGGGGGGGATGCGACCTTCCACAAGTGTCCTTCCCTCCCCCAGCTCCCCGCCACTGGGATGTGGATTGCAAAGGTTGTTGCAAGAGCGCTGTGGTTCTGCCATTCACTCAGCCAGGGCTGGCTGTGGCTGGCTGTCCCTGCAGGTGTGGGCTGGGCAGTTCTGCCGTGGACTGCCAGAGTGGGTGGGGCTAAGGTACCGGGTATTTCTGACCCTGAATGGAACTGTTTATTTTCTTTCTTTCTTTTTAATGTATTTGGTACAGTGTCTCACTACGCAGCTCGGACTCGTAGTGACCCTCCTGTCTTAGCCTCCCCAGTGCTGGGATTATAGGCATGCACCATGACACGGCATGTGCTGCTGGGGATCGAACTGGGAGCTGGCCCTGCACTGGCACTGTCCACTGTGGTGCAGGGAGAGCCCAGGAGGCAGGAGAAGCTGTGCAGGTGTCCCAGGAAGACTGCTTCCACCTGCACACAGACGGAGAACAAAGTGACAGACGGGCACCTTTCCAGTGGAAAGGCCTGTATCACAGACCAAAGGGACAGTGGTGGAACCTCCTGGGCCCAGATGCCTCAGGTCAGGGGTGGAAGGCTGGCGAGAGGGTGTTCCTCTGTGCGCCCCAGCTGTGCCGAGAAAGCCTGCGAGACCGTGGCCGCACTCCACCTTGGACTGAGGAACTGTCAGAGCAGACTTGGCCGTGCGTGGAACTAGCGCTGTTAATGATGTTCATTTGCAGGCACCTGGCAAGGGCCGTGTTCATCATCGTGTCGATTGGTTGTACGTACCAGCCCCGCGGTGAGCGCTGTTAGTGTGCACTGCAAGGACAGACTAAAAGAGTAATGAAGCAAAGGGCAGGCATGGGGTTGTCCTCGCCTGATGGCGAGTGCCACCTTGCCTTGCGACGTAACGCTCACTCTTGAGGGACAGTGACCCTGTGCTCAGGCGGGTCTCAGAATGACGGTGCCAGCAACGTGGTGACCAGATATAGTTTCAAGTATTTTGTTCTTTTTTTTTAACTTTATATTATTTGGGTGCATCTGTCCCCCTTCTGGGTTGTAAGTGCCAGCTCCTGTGTGTGAAGCGTCTTGGCACTGGCCAGCAGGTACACATGCGTACGGAGTTCGGTTCATTTCCTTGATTTATTTTCAATTTCTAGAGATTGTTTTAAATAGCTATAAGTAGATAAAATATAGGACATCATCAGAGCAAATCGAGAAATTCTGGCTTTCTTAAGGACAAGTTCAAGCAACCTGTCTGTCACCTCTCCACTTTAGGTCCTTCCTCTCACTCACAATTGTGCGTGCATGTGCATGCGTGTGTGTAGTGCGTGTTGTGTGTGTACATGTGTGTGCCCGGCCTCAAGCCGAGGGCTTTGTGCATGCTGAGTGATCGCTGTGCCGCTCAGCTGCCCCTCTCGCCTGATCGCTTTTTAAAAAGTACTGTGCGTCCTTGTCTCGTGAATATCACAGATGTGCAGCTGGGTCTGTGTACGACCTCTGTCCTTCCAAGGGTGGCTTACCTTGCTGGTTTCCCTTTTGCCTTTTGTGGCTGATGCCCACACTCTTGGGGCTTCCCATGTGGCCTCCGGTGTGTGCCTGCTGTGGTTTCTTCCCAGTTGGTGACCGAGCCCCTGCAGGTGGATGTGGACTGCACCTGTTTTGTTCGTTTTCTTGCTATTTAGAGACTGTGCTGTATAGTGTGTACTTACCTTCTTCTCATTTCTTGTTTTGAGAGAGAATTCTGGGAAGTCACACTGACAAGTCAGAGGCTGCCCTGCCTGGCACTGTGGCATGATCCTGGCTGTACCGAGCCGGTGTGCAGTGGACGTGGGTGTGTTTCCCACTTGGGGGCTGTCGCCAGCCTGGGTGTGCGCAGGTGCAGAGGTGGGCATGGGTCTGTGAGTGCACAGGGGTGACCCAGGCATGTGGTCTTGTGGGCGCACCAGGCTCCCGGAGGCCATGTGTGTTTCCTCTGGAAGCTGTCACCTGCTGAGGGGCAGTGGCACTCCATGCCTGCCTTGGCTTGGTGAGCTCATCCCACACCCACGTGGAGCTGACTGCACGGTAGGAGCAGAGATGAGCCTAGGGCCCAGGATGGGCACAAGGATGTCAGGTTGGGGAGGCTTAGACGGCGCTCTGGCTTTGGCAGAAGGGGGCCACTGCCACTCACTTTTAAAGCTAATTGTATTTTCATTAGTGCATATTTTCATTACATAATCAGTCTGCTCCATGTGGGGAAGTGGTCCACGCACGTAACATATCTTAGTTCTTTCGTGTCCCTTCATCTCCTTTCCTGTCCTTCTCGCTGTCTCTTGGTCCCTTCCCATTCGTGTGTGCTCTCTCTGTCTGTCTCCCATCATCTTTTAGTTTGCTCTTTTTATTTCTGCTTGGGTCTCCACATTGGAGAAACATGTGGTGTTTAATATGTGTCCATCTCAGGGAGAAGAAGCTCCGTGGCTTTGGGTCCAGCCATCCACAGATTGTGGCCTCTCTGGCCACCGGTATTGTGTGGCCTTTTAGAGTAAGCTGGAGCTCAGCCTGCTAGGCCCACATCTGCTGTGGCTGGGGTGGGGCCCCTCCCTGCACAAGCTCAGTTCTCTGTTCCTGCAACATCCTGTGGCCCACAGTAGGGAGGTGACAGTGGCAGTGGCAGAGGTGGCCATGAGAGTGACAGTGGATGACTGAAGAAGTTGAACCAGGCAGGAAGGGAGCTGTCTCTGGAGAAAGGCTGGGCTTGAGGTTGCGGGGGACTGAGTGAGGGGTGCTTTGTGGACAGGGTCCTGGAGAGAGAAGCTGTAGGCAGGGTGATGGGGTGCAGGAGCCTGGGAGGGCTGGAAGAACCGGGCTGTGGGAGAGGGTGCACTGGCCCTGCAGAAGGCGGAGGGGGGTGCAGCTGGCAGAATGGGGACAGTGGGCATGCCCAGGAGTCGCGGTATTTGCGTCTGAGCCTGGAGGGAGAGGAGAGGTGGGAAGCTGCATGTCACAGTGCTGCCTTCGCGGTGCTGCCAGCGAGCTTTGGATTGGAGGCAGCTGGCAGCAGGAAGGAGAGGATGGTTGTTCTGTTTTGTTGGGATGGGCAGCTGGCCTGGCAGGGGTGCCCTGGCGTGTTCCTCTGCGTTGGCTGTCAAACAGGATATGGAGGATGGGGCTGAGCAGATGCTAACCTGCAGGATTCTGCCCTGGGTGGGGAGACCAGCGGGGTGCCGGCAGACTCGGCTCTCGGCCAGGGCTCGCTTCCTGCTGCTGCTGGCCACGTCCTTGCTGGGTGGGGGGCCCTCCATCTCCATACAAGGACACGACCCCACAGTCAGGGTCCTGTGACCTCATCTGCACCCAGCACCCAAAGGCCCCACCTCCTGACATGCCCAACATGGGCTAGAGCTTCCTCCCTCATGTGGATGTGGGGGGCACAGGTCCCCCCCCCCCGTAACGAGTGAGCATTTGGTCTCAGTGTCTCCTGCCCCCTGACGAAGCTGCTTCGCCCCGTGTGCTCTGGTCTGCCTGCTCCGATCAGTCATGGCCACCATTGCACATTTCCCAGTGGCGAGTGGGTCAGCCCTTGAGACAAGATCCAGCCCACCTGCCTGGGCGCTCCCGAGGGTCAGCTCCTTGGCACAGGTCCCATGCCCACCACGGACAGAGCTGTCCTTGGGCCCTCTGCCAGCCTGGGTGACCATCACTGGGCAGCCATGGCTTGTTCTGTGCATGGAGACAGCAGTGCTTGGCCCCGTGTGCACAGGCGGCCTTGGGCTGGGCATGGAGGTGTACATCTCCAGGTCAGCACTTGGGAGGCCGAAACAGGGTTGCTTCAGGGCAGCCTGGACTACACATAACTTGCCCGAGAGAAGGCCAAATCAAACAACAACAGCCAGCTGGCAAAGAAGGCCCTTTGGGAGGTAGCGGGCATGGACAGGGCAGTGTCCACTGGCCTGGTAGCCTTGGGTAAGGGGCGCCCTGATGCGCTAGGCCTGGCCAGGGCGCAGAAGGTGCAGCTTCCGCTCCATCCCAGGAGGGTGCGAGGGCGCGAGCTGCACTGTGGGCTCTTCTCTGCAGTTGCAAGGAGCAGCAGTTTCCAGAGGCACCTATGGCTGCATGGACGTCCCCAGGGCGGGGCAGCAGATCCTGAGCCCCGTGCTGCCCAGGGGGGACTTTGGCTCCAAGGGGGGAAGTCCTGCCCAGAGCTAGCAGGACCCCGGCGGGCTGAGGCGGGAAGCGTCGGCCCAGCGCTGCCCAGATGTGTCTTCCAGCCCTGCAGCACGCTATTTGGCAGGAGAGGTGCAGGGTGGTTGTCGGGCGGCGCAAGTTCTTCCAGAGGCTGACAGCTGTGTGCCTTTGAGCTGAGAGTGCCCCATGGGTGGGCCGTTGAGCACAGGGCCTCTGCCCCCATCCTACTGGCTCCCCTGGGGACGGTGGATGCAGGTGCACACAGCCTCGCTCATCCCAGCCTGGAGTGGGGCCACTGTGTCACCCCCGCTGGAGCGGGTGCCGGACAGTGCTCCTCAATGAAGGGAGGGGAGATGGGGGAGGGGCAGTGTAGTCAAGGGACAGAGGGCTGTGGGGAGCTGGTCACCCTGCCTTGTAGGTCATGTAGGCCACGGAACTTGCTGTGCACGCAACCATGGTTGGCCTGAGGGTACTTTCTAGAGAGCAAGTGCTTTGATTTGATTTTTGGGTATTGCTGGCCAACTAGTTATTAAATTCTAGAGAAATCTGATATGTGGAAAAAATTCTAGGTAAAATGTCTCAATGGGACTTTTCATCAAAAAGCAAGCCCCCCCTCCCCTTGGTGTCATGTATCCTTCCCTAGTTGGCAGAATGAGTGTCACCTTAAAATGCCAGCGTTCAATTCCTTATGGTTTGTGGAGGAGACAGGCATGAGTGTTAGCCAAGAGAATGGAGATTGATTCCTTTACTGACTTCTCCCTTGTTGGTGGTAACTGTTTAGTGCTAAATTCGAATCTCAGGTCGGTGCCTCTCTGGAAGTGCAGATCGTGATGGGATTTTAAGCCAACGTTTCTATCATGAGAGACAGAGAGGACGGATTGGTAAGTGAGGGGACTGATGGCTGGCAGAGGCAGCCGCGTGGCCAGGTCAGGCTGGTGCGTCTGGGTTCTCTCTGGTGGGGGCCTGAGACCAGCTGTGTTCCCCTCATCAGAGGCGGTCTGTGGAGGAGGAACTGGGAGAAACTTTGGGGTGCTTGATCCTAGCTGAAACATAGTTGTGGCCTTTGCGTATGGTTTACGTGGAGACCAAAGTAAGTTTTTATTTTGCAGTGAGAAAATAATTTCAGAAGGTAGCATATCCCTCTTGCAGTCCTGTTACGCAGAAGTGTTAACAAGGCTTTTGTAAATAAATTAGTGTGACAAGGTGTGATTTATTTGTAGAAGGAAACAAATAAAATCCTTAGTCATACATGCAGTGGGAGCTTTAGGTTATTATTTATAAGTTAATGTCAGAAGTAGAAGCAGATGAGACCCTGAGTCGGAATGATGCAGAGCAGGGAACAGGTGTGGCCATTGCGGGCTGGGTGCTTGTTGCTTTATTAGGCTAAAAACGTGGTAATTCTGCATCAGCCCACAAGTCAAGGTAAGGCTGCTTGTCCGTTCAGAGGCTGTGAGTGGTCTTGTCCAAAATTCAGACTGGCAAACTCCCACGGAAACGAAAGGACTGCGGAAGAGATAGGAAGATACAGGGTGGCTGGGCTTCGGGAAGCTGCTGTCTCTCAGCTTCCAGGGTGAGGGGAGGGTCCTGGCTTGTTCTTCTTTTTGAAGTGGAATCAGCCAGGCTCCCGTGAAGCCGTGTCTGCTGTGTCAGGCTAGGGCTTTGTTCTTGATGTGCACCAATCGAGAGGAGCGGAACACTGGAAACCCGGGAAGTAGTGGGTGCTGTGCGGTTGGAGAAATCGCCAGACAGGAGACCACGCTGCCGGCCAGAAGCAGCTCCCAGCTGGAGGTGAGGTGGGTCATGATTTGCACTGGCCTGAATCAAGAACT
Source organism: Octomys mimax (assembly GCA_002564305.1). Taxonomy (NCBI): domain Eukaryota; kingdom Metazoa; phylum Chordata; class Mammalia; order Rodentia; family Octodontidae; genus Octomys; species Octomys mimax. The sequence goes on along the minus strand of NDGM011255550.1, from coordinate 22,604 downwards.
TGTTAACAAGCAGGGGAGTGCCTGCACACTGCCCTTCAATTACAGTGGCCTGGAGGAGCCATCCTCTTATTTTAAACAGACTCTCATTTAAACATCTGTAATTTGCAATCACTGTAGGGTTATTCAAACTAGAGACAGGAAAACCGTGCCTAGTATTGGAGTCACAGCACTTGGGTCTCTGCCCGCTTGCTGCAGCTCACACCGTAGAGAGGCTGCGGGTGTGTCAGCCTTGCCCGCTGCTGTGTACGCCCAGCGCTGTGACACCTGCAGCATCACCCCCAGCTTCCAGCCCGACCCTCTGCCCAGTGAGGTTAGCCCCATGTTGTTGGCTGTGAAGTTACTCCTGAGTTTTATTACTATAAACAGTGCAGAAAGGACATTTTCATAGTGACCTCTCGGGCCTGTCATTGTGCCCTGGCCTCCTGGGTAATGGATTCTTTTACCTAAGAATTTTAAAAGAATAACGCTGTTGCGTTCGCTCCCAAAAGCTTACTCCTGCGGGCTGGCTTTCCAGCCTGGAGAACAGGCTCTCCGGACCTTCTCCAACCCTCCTCCCCAACAAGAGCCACTACATTGAGAGGGATTCTGGGGGACTGAGACTGTGTCCCTGGCCACTTGGGTGCGTGGGCTACTTTCCTTCTTCCACCTCTGAGCTTGTCCGGGTCACTGCACATGCAGGCCCCTCCCTTGGGCCCACCCGGGTTCTTTAGTTCTTAGGCTGCCTAAGGATATATTGATGGTGCATTTTTGGCTGATTGCATGTAATTTGTATGATGGAAAAGTGCTAAAAGCACTGGGGAAAGTCGAGGCAGTGGGGCTGTGTTTGTGTGTGTGTACAGCTTGGTACAGAAAGATGCCAACAGACTCACTTGCACTTAGCTCGTGAAGGACTGGCCTCATGGCCGATTCATTGGCCCATCTGGCTCCCACTGTCTCTTGGGAGGACGTGCACCTTGCCAGCCTTCTCCTGTGAGCTTTGTGTGTGATTGACTTTTTTTTAAAGGCCACTATTTGTTACGAGCTTGTTGTCCTGTAGCGTATCGTAAGAGAATCTTCCCCTTGCCCGTGGTGCCATTTTTTCCGACGACCACAGATGCCCAGTCCCCCAATGGCATGGGGTTGGCCCCAAGCCCCTGCCCTGCTTCCTGGCCCTGCTTTACGAGGAAGTCTCTGTGGCTTGCGGGCATTGCCCTGGCATAGTTAGTGTCCCAGTGCCCTTAGAGGTTGCAGGTCCTGGCCTTTCTGGAGTGGACGCTGGGCTGCCTGGGGCTGCGGGCGGTGATAGCTGCAGCTGCTGTCTCCTGTAGGATCAGCAAAGGCCTGGGACTGTTGTTGTAGGGATTGGAGCCCTCGAGAGCGCATGAGCTTCACCGAAGGTCTGCAGGGCCAGCTGTGAAGGTGGGTGTCCGAGCCCAGAGCCTGTGGGTGGGGGCTGCGCTGGCAGGAGCCTCGATCCCATGAGTGTCACGTGTCCCTGGGGCAGGGATGGGCAGCCAGCGTCAGACCCACGGGCTCCGCACAGTGAATGGAGGATGCTTGGGCTCTCCGACTCCCACACCCCAGCACCTTGGACCGGGAGGGGATGAAGGCAGGTTATTTGCACCACAGCATTGGTTCGTCCCCGCCCGCATGTGACGCACACACATGTGTTCCCACAAGACTCCTTCGGCTGGCCACGCTCCGCATCCCTTTGTCCTGATCCCCGAGTTGGGTTGTGGAAGCCTTGGTGTTAGCATCTGGGCTGTTGAGAAGCGAAGCCAGGAGGCAAGGATGGGTCCCCAGGCCTGGCTGCTGGCACCCTTAGGAGTGGGTGGAGCGGGGCTGGCATCTGAGGAACTGGGCAGAGGCTGTGCCCCTTGAGGAATCCTGTTGTCTGGGGTGGGGAAGTTAGGTGAGGGTGGTTGGATCCATTTGGTCTCAGGCCTCCATGTGGTGGAGGCGGAGTACTGACAGAGAGGCAGGAGTGAGCCTAGGAACAGGGGGACAGGGGGCAGCGCAGCTTCCGGGTGCCGGGACCCCAAGGGGATCGAGGCGCAGTCAGCTCAAGGTCAGGTCAGGTCACGGGCAGGTCAGCCAGCACCTGTGGGGCCTGCTGAGTCTGTGGGCACGGTGCACTCCACCTGGGGAGGCCAGAGAGCCCCTGGGTGCCTCCTCGGCTTTAGGTGGGAGCCGGGCTTCGCCTTCATGGGGTGTTGAGGCTCAAAGTGGCCGTCCCTCCTTCCTGCAGCTTCCCAGCCCAGAGACTCTCGCACCTGTCCCTCCCCTTGTCCTCTGAATGCCCCCTGTCCTTTCTGCCCCACCCACCTGCCCCGCCCCGCCCCGCCCCGCCCGCCCGGAGGCTGGCTGTCCTGGTCTCCTAGCTCACCAGCCGGCTCTCTTCCTCACTTGCGCTTCCTGTCTGAGATGCGGCTCGCGGAGGTGCCCTCACTTCTGCAGTCGTGCCCACGAAGGACCAGGCTCCTGGCCTCGGAGTATGAGCAGGAGCCCTGCCCCGTGAAGCAGCATCAGGAGGCCTGGCAGAGTGGAGGCTTTACGTTTTATTTATTTATTTTTGTGCATTTAGTGCAGGGTCTACAGGGTCTCACCATGTAGACTGGACTCTAGTGAACCTCCTGTTTTCAGCCTCCCGAGCGCCGAGGTTACAGTTGCCGTCTCAATGACCTAGGGGCGGGGCCGGCACAGCACAGGGCGCCAGAGATCAAACGCTGGCCACTGTGCTCTGTTGCAGCAGCCGCTTTAGTCTGCTGAGCTATCAGGCTGGCCATCGAGGTTTTAGGTTTGAGACTTAGAGTTTTAGAAAAGGAAATGAAGATCAGAGAACAGTGACAGTGGGTCGTGTGACTTAATGTGGGGAATGAATTCTTTTCTTTTTTATTAATCATGTGTCAGGTACTGATCTGGAAGAAGAGCCCCTATCAAGGAGAAAATAATTGCTGAGGGTGGTGGAACATGCCTGTCATCCCAGCACTTGGGAGGCTGAGGCAGGAGGATTTCTGATTTCAAGGCCATCGTGGGCTACATGGCAAGTTCAAGGCCAGTGTCTGTGTTTTGTATCCACGTGTGTTCAGCTTTTCTCCTGCATCATCTTCACTCCATGGTCTTCCCCGCGTCCTCGCCCATCCTTTTCCTTGCTTTTCCGTGGCCTCCTGGTGGCTCCACTTCCTCCCCACAGCTAGGATCAGCCAGCATCACCCTTGGTGTGAGTGGAGCAGCCGTACCCCTCCCACCCTGACTGCGAGGCAGCGAACACACACTTTGCATTTCTCAGTTTGATGGTACAGTTGGTGCTTCAGTCCAGTTGTGGCATTGCTTGAAGGAGGAAAGTCAGCCTGTAACTATTAATACATTGCAAATCCCACAGCAATGTGTGCTGCAGTACAGTGGAGGCGAGTGGACACAGACAAGTTCCGACCGCTTTACGCGAAGGGCTCCGAGAGCGTGGGGTTTCAGCCCAGCTGTGGATGTTTCAGTCTTAAGGAAAAAATTTTTTTTCAACCTAGTAATAGTCCATTAAAACCCAGAAATGGTCAGATTCCCTAAAACCACAGGGAAACACATTTTGATGAAAGGGGTTTTGACTTTCTGCTTTGTAGAGTTAATGAGGATCCACATGTTTGTGGCGGGCAGGAAATCAAGCGAATTTTAATTGGAAATTATGTAAGAAAGCTTAATGGCTTAATTTTTCTGGGTCAGACAAGTGGGGGACGGTTGCAGGGAAGTGTGTACATACATTGCTCACTCGCTTTCTGTGTCATAATCACCACCGTGCAGAAGCCTGTCAGATGACTAGAAAGCGGGTGGCATTTTGCACTGAAGATGAAGACGAAGGTTTTGCTTGGCACGTCAAGTAGAGCCACTCGCTGTCGGAGATGAAACACATGGCAGGCTTCCTACCCCAGTTTTGAACATCATCAGCCAGGCCTTGTGTACTTTTTGGTCTTTCTTTTGTCTTTTGCCCTAATAAAAAAGGAATGTTTGGGCATTGGGAGGCTGGCAAGTGGTCAGTGTTGGCATTTTCTCCCGTGTGAGCCACAGGCCACTGCTCCTGTCCCCTGGGGTCACCCTCCAGCCGCTCGCAGGGTGGGACACAGCCCCCTTCCTGCGTCTGGACCATCTCTCGGGCTGGTAGCAGTGCTGGAAGGCGGCTGGCTTGGGCTGTGGGCCGGGCAGGCACTAATTGCTCCAAGTCTGTTGACTTTGGCTCTTGGAAGTGCTCGTGCTCTGAGTCAAGCTGGTGCTTCCTGTGGTGAACTTCTCCAGGAAAAGGATGGGAAGTAGCCCCGTGCCTTCCACGTCCCTGCAGCTCCAGTGAGAGCGGGCGGCTCTGCCCAGGTGTGGCTGCCGCCTGCGCTGCAGCTTTCCCTGTGGGCTGCAGGTCTGGGTGTGTGGCGCTGTGCTGTGCCCAGCTTCCAGCCCCCCCTAACCCCCTGGATGGCTAGGGCACAGGGTCCCATGAGTGTTAGGACTCCTGAGGGGGAGGTGAAATTCAGGAGGTGCCTGCTGCCCATTCCTGGCACCGGCTGGGGAGGTAGCCCAGCAGCACAGTGCCTGCCTGGCAAGTGTGCAGTCCTAAGTTCAATTCCTAGTACAAAAAAAAAAAAAAGAAAAAAAAATGTCAGGCGTATCTTAAAGTGCTCAGCAGAAGTGGCTGCTTTGATGGTGAGGATTTTTTGAGATGTTTCTGCTGCTTTAGATCTGTACCATGCGAGGGCTCATTTAGTTAAACATGCCTGAAAGATGTTGTGGCACCTGCTTCTGGTGCCCGACAGCACCACATCTGATGTTGTTCGAGGATGCGTTTTCAAATGACCCTGTCTCTGTAACCCACGGGGCTCCCGGGGCTCCTGCGGTCTGTGGGAGATAGGTGAAGTGTGGTCTGCTGAGTTGGGTGAGACACCTACCACTTGTAATGTCTGTTGCTTAGTTTGATCACAGAACAGCCTTGGCCCTCGGGTGCCCATGGTGTTTCCTCAGTGGCTGGGGCAGGGATGGAGACGGGACCTCTGCTTCTTTGCCATTTGTGGCCGCCCCCTTCCCCAGGACTCCCTAGATGAACTAGCACATGCAATTTGGACACTTCCTCCAATATGGCACGGTGGGCTCAGGTGGTGACGGCAGCACCGAGCATCAACCCAGGGAGCCCCCGGGTGCTCTTCTCCCGGATGCCAGCTGTCCATTTCCCAGCCCCCTCCTGGACTTCACACGCGTGCGTCTGGAGGTAGAGAAGCCTGGCTCGCCTAGGGGCCTGGCCTCCTGCTGGGTACGGAGGTCCCCTGGCCTGGAAGGACCCCGTGTGTCCTGGCTGCTCCATCAGTACATATGCTGCGCATGCACATGGACTTCCAGGAGGGTGGGGCTCAGGGCAAGGCAGCGCCACGGGGACAGGCAGGCTCATTGAAGGGGGGTCAGTGCGTCTGACCCTCATTGTGTCCCTCACTCTAAATGAAATTAGAACTTCACTGCCTGCTTCCTTGTCAGGGTGTGGGAGGAATTGATCGCAGGGTAGTATTTTGGATGTGACAAAGCACATGAAATGAAGTTGGCCGCTTTATCCTCCCTCTCTCTGTTGTGCCCGGCAGGCAGTGAGGAGCGGTGTGGTGGCCTGGGCTTCCTCAAAGGCCTGGGCGGCTGCGACCAGCGTGGCCCCTCCACAGCCCTTTATGCTCTTTGTGGCTCAGCGAGCGCATGCTTTCATTTCCTGGAGGAAGGCTTTTCCACACCTTGAATAAGACTTGCATTTTCGTACCTAATCAGGGCCCCAGCGGCTGGTCTGCTCTGCCCTGGGGGCTCGGCCTGTGGCCCTCTCACCCCTGCTTGCTGGTCTCAGGGTGCACCTCACTTTCTAAAGCTGTGGCTTCTAAGTTGTGTTCCCCTTGCCACTGGCATTTCTTGATAGTCGCTCTGGGCCAGAGCGGACCTTGCATTTTCCGTGGAAGTGGTCTCCATCGGTCCCCTGGGGAGCCTGGGCCTTGGCCTTACTTGTGGCCCTCTCCGCTGTTGCAGCACCAGCACAGGGCCCCTGGGTATGAGCGCCATGCAGCGCATGCCCACAGGCACGGTGTTGACTTGGGGTTCCTGCTGGCACCCACGCTGCTGCCCCCTACAGGGAGCTCTCACCTGAGCTGTGTGAGTGCTGGCCGTGCCCAGCAGCTGCCCACGCGGTTCATGCGTGGTCCTAGTTTGCTGGCCTGCCTCCCAATGGCTGTCCTCCTTCTGGTCCTCTCTTCCCTGTCTCCCCACACCCTGCAGCCCTGCAGCCTGGCAGCTCCTGGATTCTCAGATGGGAGCCAGTGCAGGCCCACCGATGCTTCTCCATTCATCGTCCGTCTGTCCGTCCATCTGGCTGATTATTCACATGGTGACAGACTCAGGTCCCTGTCAGGCTGCTCTGATGTGCTCAGTCCCAGCAGGCCTCGGGGTTGTGCTGGAAACATAACACACTCCCTGCGTGGTCGGAGTATTTTGGCGGCAGAGGGAGGATGTGGATGATGGGCAGCATTCCGTGAAATACGGAAGGCAGCCGGGACACTGTTCTGCTGAGATACGCGCAGCCGGGCTGGGGTGGGGCTGGGGTGAGCTGGGTGCAGGGCCCAGTCTCCAAGGCCAGCAGGGATGTCTGAATGTATGTCTGGAAAAGAGGAAGTAGCCAGGAGAAAGATGTCCCGGGAGCAGCTGCAGCTTGCAGGCAGCAGGAAGAGGGAGCAGAGGCTGTGTGAAGGGGCCCAGGACAGCGGGAGGGCCCCAGGGATGCTGGCCGCAGGTGGGGACGTGGGCAGCACCGAGTCACAGCACTCGCACCTCTCCCCGTGTCTGCTGTCAGAAAACAGAAGTCCTATGAACTTGAGCTGTGCGGGGAGAAGCTACCCACGTGCACCTCTCCCTACTGCTGTGGGGCACGTTATGGCTGCTTCATCCGAAGGAGCTTTCCTGTTTACTCCTTCAGATCTGACTCCAGCCCAGGGATTGTCTCAGCCACTGAGATGCCATTGCCTGCCTGTCACAGATATTTTAAGGCTAAAGTAAGTGGGTGACTGGGGCCCTTGCAGTTGGCTGTCACTCTGTTGGTTCCTTGTGCTTTTCCCGCTTGTCCTTCATTTGCTCAGTGTGGCCTTAAGTCCACTCAGCCACTCGGAAAATTCTGTGCTTCCCTCTCCAAAGAGGGGGCATACACAGCAGGCATGCAGTCTTTTTTGTAATATTTTACACAGCCACACGGAGTGGTGTCACACTCACTCTTAATTCCCCTTCTCTGTGGCTGCTAATTCGCTGACCGAGTCCTGACTGCTGTACACTCAAGATAAAAGCAGAGTCTTGGTTTGCATCCTGCTCTCCGGGGTGCTCCCGACCCACCCTGGGGCCGGCTCTGTTGTGATGTGGAAGAGGCTCCCCTGGACAGAGCTGCCCGTGTGCACAGCTGTGACCCGGCATGGCTGTTGCAGGAGGGAGAATCTGAGTTTCCAGAGCAGGAGTTTGACGAGCCTGTGGTGGGGGAATGTTGTGTTTATGGGCCCGTTGAGAAGAAGGAGCCGTAGCTCTGTGTGAGTGGCACTGTGGGACCTGTTAGGGCCTGCTCGCCTCCCCATGATGCCCTCCCTCCGTGTCGGGTGCGAGTGAGAGTGCGCCCGTTGCGTGCTCACACACAAGGGCGTACAGCCAGGAGGGCCGTGTCCGAGTCCCAGGGCCTCTGGAAAGTTCTGGGCATGGGGAGACCATGTCCCCCGGGGAGGGGAATGTGGGGTTGTCATCCTGGCCCCTCTGGGAGACCTGGCTCCCATCCGGTGCGGAGCCATCTCTGCCTGGCTCCTGGGGCGCCCCTCCTCCCTGGGCAGGGCTCGCCCTCTGGCGGGCCTTCCTTGTGGAGGTCCTTTGTGGATGGAGCTTGGTGTCAGCACTGGCAGCTAGTTCCAGGCAGGGCTTCGAGTCCCAGTGCGGGAGAGCCACGTTCCTCAGAGGAAGCAAATAAGAGGGAAGATGCTTTCAAAGCTTGCCGTTACTGTATTGCGTCCGGCACTTCAAGCCATTTTTCAAACAAGCGGAAAACTGGTATTTGAACCCATTATTACTATGTTATAACATTGAAAACCACTCTTATTTTTTTTTTTCCTGGTGGGAGCAGAGCAAGAAACCCAATCACGTCTCATTTACTACTTTTCAAAGTGAGTTTTACATTGCGCTCCGTGGCTCTCTGTGGTCTGCGCTCTCACATAGATCTCCAGTGGCCGTGGGCGCTGCGGGACGGTGCCTGCCTTGCCCTCCTTCAGTGGTGGTCAGGGCCACTCTGAGGCCCACACAGGGAGGCAGCGCTGGGCGAGGCAAGTCCTACTGCGCCTGATGACTGGCCTTGTGCCGCCTCTGTCTTAGGAGTGTGGTTGCCTTCTGTGGCAGAAGTTCTGGGATGCATCGGGTTGTCTTGTTCAACACACACCTTTAGAGCAGAGAACAGGAAAAGTGCTTTGGGATCTTGAAATATGCCTGGCAGGGTCGTTTAGGGGGTGTTCTTGCGTTCCTGGGGGATACTTTGCTTACTCTCTGGGATAGGCTGTTGCCTACTGCTTGCTGTTTTTTTCTTTAAGGCAGAGGAGGAGCACTCAGGTGTGGGGTGCTGCAGGCTGCGCAGGTGTCAGCTCACGCCAAGGTTGCTTGGGGACAGTGCTGGGTGTGAGGTGCTTCAGGTGGGGCTGCTGGTGCCTCGGGAGTGTGTGAGCTCTGGGAGTTAGTGCTGGGGACAAGAGACAGCAGCTCCAGTGGACCCAGTGGTCCCGGGGTTTGCAGGATCCTCTCCTTGGCTGCCGGCGTAGCAAACTAACACCCTTTAGTATGGGTGAGAGGGTATCTGGCGTGTTAGTCTGGGATCTACCTGGCCTCGCTGGCCTCCATTCAGACCGGTGGGTGTGTGGCCTGTCCCATCCTGCTTCCCAGGAGACCATACTGTCCCCCTCCCCCAAGGACCCTGGGGATGGAGGAGCAGGCAGGGCAGTGCCAGCAGGTGAGGACACTTCTGTCCCATCGTCCTCTGGCTCCATTCCTTTCTTCTTGTAGAAACAGGAACACCATTTTTTTTTTTTTTTTAAGGGACTAAAAAGAGAAGAGAGCCTGGCTCTCAGCAAAGGGAAGCTCTGCTTGCTTCTTCAAGGGCATCGCGGAGGGGATCTGTCTCTCTGAAGTCTCCCTGCAGAACTTGGGAGCAGACGGGTGGGTGGTGGGCGGCCCTGGGGGAGCAAGGGTGGGCTGTGGAGAAGATGTAGGGTGTGCCCCCCCCCCCTGCACCCTTTCCTGTTTCCTTCCACAGTCCAGGAGCAGCCCAGCAGGAGGCCAGGCACCTAGGAAGCAGTCCAGAGCTGCCGCCCCGGTGGGGGGAATTGATGACTCCCGGCACTTCCAGGTGTGGACACAACGCTGTACAGCCCAGTGCGGGCCAGCCGGTTTTACCCTGCGGGGTTCCTTCTGTGGTCACCTGGCAGCACACACCATCTAGGTGGACACAGACTAGAACAGAATGTATTTATTTTTAAGTACTTTATATTTGTTTATAGTCAAAAAGGCCCAACTATCAAAAGTGATAGGGAATGATTTTTCTTTGGAAAATTACAAGCACGTTCTATTTTTATGTAACCACGTGTCTTTTATCCATCACCTTTGGGCCAGGTTCTGATCCCCTTCACAAGACGGGGGGCCGCAGCATGAAGACACAGACTCACACCGACGCCCCACGCCGCCTTCTCCTGTCCAGCTGAAGCAGCATTTTAGGGGGACCTTGGGTGGTGGGCTGGCAACTGCTGGGCACCCCCGAGCGTCCAGCTGAATGGCGGCAGCGTGGTGCTGGGCGTGGAGGGCCCTCTTGGGGGCTGTTGCCAGCAGCATAAAGGAGAACTGGAGTGGAAGATGGCACCTGCTGACCCTCCTGGAGAAGCCTGTCTGTGGCGCTGGCTGTCCTGATAGGAGTGCGTGACTCCCAAGGTTGGAGAAGCTGGGGCGAGTCCTCACAGTCCCTGAGGACAGCTGTGGTGCCTTCCGGGGGAGCCCGGGTCCTTCCCTTGAGCATCAGCTCTTCCTGGTGCCAGGGCAGTCCCCCAGCCTGCTGCACAGCTCCTTCATCCCTCTGGTGCCCACTTTCTAGCTTCCACCTCCGACCTTTGGGCCTCTCAGAGCAGATCCTTGGTGCAGACATGCAGGAGACCTTGTCGTGGGCTCTGGGCCTCCAGCTGGACTCGTGCAGGACGCTGCATGGGCTCCAGGCCCTTAGCTGGAGTCTCTGGCTCTCTTAATACGTGGACACTTCTCCCGCACTCTACTGCGTTTGACTCGTTGGGTGAATCTTATAAAATAATCCTATAAATGACACATCCTGTATTAAATCCTTTCCACTGTGCACCTTGATAACGCCTCCCAGTATCTCTTTCCGGTGAATTTTCCCCTCTCTTCCTGCACCAGGGACAGCATACTATACTGTATGCATAGTACTACCACTTAGTATTTGCTTTTCTAAGCTCTATATCATTCAGTTTTCCCTGTTTTGATTAGCTTTATGTAAATGACATGAACCTGTGGTTTTAGGACTTGATTTATCGGCTGGTATCTGGGCAGTAAGTCCTGATCTGGGTCCATCAGTTTTCACTGCTGTATAGTACTCCATTGCGTGGAGGACATAGTCTGATTGCCACTGTGATTCTGTCTTGTTTCCAGCGAGTGCCTGTGTTGCTATCTTTTTTTTTTTCCCTGTTAACACTGGGTTGCATCTGATGTTTTAAGTGGATACGGACGTTCACCCAACTTGTGGATGATTGCTTTGTTCCCAGAATGAAGCTGATGATTCTTTGTGGAAACAGTACGGTTGCTGTTAAGCCTGAACTGTCTGTGTGCTTTGTGCCAGCCTCTTTCATTTATTTTTGAAAAGACTTCAGAGCGGCACCCAGGTGGCGGCTGCACTCGGGCCGCAGGGCCCTGTGGGGCTGGGTGTCAGAGAGCCTGGGGTGGGTGTGTTAGGCTGGCAAGTGGAGACCCCGAGCTCCAGGCGGTGCCTGGGGGCTTCCTTGGCCCTCAGGGAGCCCTTCCTCGTGCAGAAGCCGGATGGAGTCCTCACACGGAAAGGCGGCGCTTGGGGAGCCCCTTTCTGCCTCTGTGCGGCGGCGCCCCCCACCACAGCAGAGAAGCTCGTCCGCTCGCGGCCTCCACCCCTGAGCATAGCCTCTCCTGCCCTCTCCTGCCCGTGGAGGCCTCATTCAGCGTTAAAAAGAAGAAAAGCCATGATACCGGGAAAAACCCAAGCCTGCCCGCCCTCCTGGCCCCGGATGCTAGCACGAGTAGTGTGTGCACTCAGATCTTTAGAAACACTTACGCAACTGTGCTTGCATTTGAGGTCATTCTCACCAGTGTGCTGTTCTGAGAAGCTTTTCCTCATAGTCTTGGCTTTCTGTGAGCCTCTGGGAGATTGTGGGAGATCCCGGCCCACAACTTTCTGTCACACGTGTGTGTGTGTGTGCGCACGTGTGCGTGCTTGCACCGCAAGGCCACTGAGCCCTGCCATCTTGGCAGGTCCTGCTGTGTCAGTCTGTTGGGACTGGCCCTCTGCCAGGCCCCTCTTCCTGCCCGGGTCCTCCTGACTGCCCCTTGGCGACCCAGCCATGGCTCCCCTGGCTTGTAAAGGAGATCCCCGTGTCTCCACCTGCTGGGGCATCTTGTCCTGCGTGCTCCAGGTCGGAGAGCTTGGCAGGAGTGCTGCTGCTGTCCAGTGGCCCCAGGGATCTGGCACTGTCCTCACTATTCTTGAGGCTTCACTTTTCAATAAAGGCTGAGGGTGGGGGCTGGCTGGGCGCAGGTACTCCGAGGCATAGTCAGTCCTGCCTAGCGTGAGTGTGGAGGGTCCAGGAGGCCGTGGGCTGCGGGTCTGAGTGGGACAGTGAGCTGTCAGGACCCCCGAGCCCTGCGACACCAGCAGGTTCCACATGGGGGGTTCCCGGGGCCAAGAGCAGCTTGTTGGTGGGGACTGTCCATAGGGAAGGTGTGGCCTCGCCTCTGGGGCCAAGAGTCATGCTGAGTAAGAGGCAGCTGAATCTGGCCTGGAATTTGGGATTTTCTCTTTCTTGAAACTGGGCAGAATTATTGGTTTAGAGTCTTAACCAGGAAGTGAAGCACATGGTCAGAACATTTAGCTAAAAAAAACCCTGGGGCTGTGCCTGTTGCACAGAGTGGCCTGGGCTTCTGGCTGGTGCCAGGGCTTTCCTGACCCACAGTGCGGCCTGGGGGCCTGCCCACTGGGACAGAGAAGGGTGCTGGAGCCCCTTTCTCCCTGGAACTGAGGTGTGGCCCAGAGTCCTATCCAGGCACAGCCTGGTCACCCCAGGGGAGGGTGATACTGAGCCTGAGCTGACCCACCTGGGTGGACTTTGGCGTGTCTAGACTCAGGAGGGAATTGCAGGTGGGTGCCTTCTAGGGTGCCTGCTGGGCTCGGGCCCGCTGCAGGCAGGACAATGTGTGTGTCTGCCACCTGTACCCCCGGCCCACTCCGCGCTTTGGACAAGGAAGCACGTGTGTGATCGAGCGACAGGAGTGGCTGCTGCGGGGGCTCGTATGCCGGGGCAGCCAGCACACTGCATGGGAAGGGCCACCCTGCCTTCTGAGTGATGACGCACTACTCAGATGTGGCTTCCACTGGTTTGGGGACAGTGCCTGCCCCGTCCAGTGGCCCTGGTAGGGAGGAGCAGGCAGCGAGGCACAGTGGGACAGAGCCAGCAGACGGCCACGCGTGGTACAGCTGGTTCCGTGAAAAATACCAGGGCTCTGCACCACCTCGCGTGGCTTGGAAGGTCCGTTACTCCCCTTAGATTGCCTTTGTCAGATTGTGGAAGTGTCTGTGCTTGGTTCTCGTGCAGCAGTTAGGAGGACAGGGTGGTTTTGCTGGCCTAACCAGCACCCTTGGAGTAGGTATGTGTTCTTTTCCGCTGGCAGTCATGTCTTGTGGCATGGAGGCCTGGCTCTGGACGGGGCCCTGCTGTGTCCCCTCGCTGGCCGCTCCTCCTCCAGGAGTGCTGGGGTGTTCCCGCCGTGTGCCTGGTGTAGGTGGACGGACTTGCTGGGCAGCCCCCTTTGCTCTAGGTGCCTGGAAACCAGCCTTCGCCCCTTGGCACAGGAAGCCTCGGCCCAGGCCGGCGTGCCTCACAGCGTTAGGCTCTGGTTTCCAGTGAGTGGAATGGAAGAGTCCTGGAGTGGTGACTTGAGGGAAACTTTTGTCTCCGATTTTGGAACTGTTCTGTTCTGTTTCTTTGCGGCTCACCCCATCCAGTGTCCTGTGTTAGGCGTCTTAGTGGCCAGAGTTCTGTGGTGGAATTGCTTATTGGCTGCACTGTGAAGTTTTGGCTCCAGCTGAGGAGTGTTCTGGGATCAGAGCTCCTTGTTCTGCGTCCCGGACTGTGCAGCTAGACTGCTCTCTGCGCCTGTCCTTTCTTCCTGCGGTGGCCAGTGTCACAGCCCCTAGGGGAAGCGTGAACCCGTGCACCTGCTCTGTGGGCTGTCCTGGAGCCATTCTGAGCAGTCGCTCTCAGCTGTAGAGCTTGGAAGTCCTGCTGCTGCTGTCTAAAGTTATTTTGGCTGTCAGCTTGCTTAGCATGTGGAGAGAGTAGAGGCCAGCAGCGCTGAGCAAGTTGATGCCGCCCCTCAGCCTGGCTGACAGCAGGGGCCTGGCTGTCGGGGGAGGGGTGGCGAGACTCGGGACAGTGAGTTGCAGACCAGACTGAACCTATCCAGGCTCTTGCCCCTTCGAGGCGGAAGCAAGGAAAGTGGCAGACACGTTTGCTGCTTCTGACGCTCAGTTTTCCTCAGTCAAGAGGTGGTGGCTGTTCTTACTCCTGAAAGGTGCTGGTGGCTCGGCCCTTGAGACACTGCCACTAGGGGTGTGCGTCCCTCTGGCCTGGGGGTGCAGTCCCCTGGTCCTTCCTGGGGTGCTGTCTCTGGAAGCCTGCTGTGCTCTCTGGGGTGGTCCAGCTGGCCACAGGCTCTGTCGTCTTCCCTATCAGCGGCGGAGACTGCTCTTGCTCTGGCTCTCTAGGTGTGGTTATGATGAGTGTGGCAGGGCTTAGTGTGGCTCTTGTGGTCCTAAGAGGCCCAGGACTCTGACATCCCACGTTGCCTTCCTGTTACCAACAGCATTGGGGTTGTTGGATGATTACCAGTGCTCTGAGTGCAGAACCATGTGCAGGCCCAGGCAGGGTAGTTAGCACCAGAAACTGGTGGCCTGAGACTCCTCCGTGGCCCTTTTGTGGCCAGCGATTAGTGACTTCTTGTTGCTGAGACAAACACCCGACACCCGTAACTTAAGTTTCCAGAGGGACCCAGTCTAGTTGCCGGGCTGCGAGGCCGAAGCGGCGGGGAGGGCGGGGGAGGGGCCGATGCACCCGGAGCAGAGAGAGGCAGAGCAGCCGGGTGCAGGGGGAGTGAAGAGGGGATGGCAAGATACGCTGGGTACAACAAGTAGGAATTCCCCAGGAGGAATGCTGTCCCATCTGTCTAAAATGTGCCAATAAAAAGAAAAAAGAAAAAAAAAACCAAATGGATTGCAAACGAAGAAAACTGAGCCCTGGACCAGAAAAACAAATAATGAAGAACACACCTTTCAGGCCGCGGCCACTCAGTGCAGCGACCACTCTGCCCGTGGACAGCACACCAGCCAGGAGCTCGTCCAGGGGCAGTCAGCCCGCTGCAGCGACAGCACTCCCCATGCAGTCGCCTTCCACACACTGGAGACTTTCAGGGACATTTGAGATCTAAACCGTAACAGGTACCAGGTGAACTCTGCTGTTTTCACCTTCTTTTCTGGGAAAATGCAGTGGCGCTGTCACGACGCTGGCGTGGAGCTTGAAGCAGACTTAAAGAAGGCTCAGGAAAGCCAGAAATCAGAGAAAGCAGCCCCTTGCCGGTGCTCCTGCCAGAGAGCTGCATGAAGATGTTTCGAACGACACGGTTTGCTGCAGCCAGCAGGAGCTCCTGCCTCTTTAGCAGAAGAAACACTCACTTTGGGATGGTGGATGAGCTCATTTCGGGAAAAACGCCCCATCCCCTGAGGGGCAGGGTGTGCGGGAGGGGTGGCATCAGTGCAGGGGTCTGGGCCTGTGGGCTGCTTCCAGAATCACACTGCACTTGTCGATTCTCAGGGGCTCCAGGAAATCTTTTAGCAACTCTTTGCCTCGTTTCAACATACTTTTTTTCTCCAAGCACCTGAACACAACTCCAGGCAGTAGTACACTGCTCACGTTGAATTTTCTGGCTGTTTTTGTTGTTCTAGAGGGTGTGCTGGGCTTTTTGGGCTTCCTGGTCCTGGTTATCTGAACAAAGCTGCAAAGTAAGAGAAGCCAGCCACACTCTCCTGGCACTTTGCAAGCTACCCTGTGGCCCTAGATCCAGGCCAGTGAGCCCCCCAGTGAGGCACGTATGGCCGGATGCTCGTCTTAGCCCTAGCCAGACCTGTGGTGTGAATTGTTTCCCGCAGCCAAACTTGTTTGAGGGGAGGAGTGGGTCTAAATGCCCGTCTCCGGTGGTCCCTTCGATGTGACTCCTCTGTTCCCACCCCACCCTGCTCCTTCGCAAAGCCTGCAACGTGCCTGGGACTGTGCATGTGGCTTGCTTAGCGACATCTGGGTGAGCACATGTGTGTTCTGCAGCAGGAGGGCTGCTTCTCCCAGGAACCCCCAGAGCCCCCAGGATCCTGGCCCCCCAGATAGTATCGTCTCTTCCTGTGCGAGTCCCTTCCGGGTCTCTGTGCGTTGAACACACTTATCCACAGCTAACTCACAGTTCTGTAGATAGCTTATGAGCATGCCCCGCACCGGGTACTCCGTCCTTGGGGAGCTTAGCCTCCGGCTGGTAGGTCTCCCCAGATGTGAGAAGTAGTCATGTCCCTTCCAGAGCCTGCAGACAAACAGCAGTGGTGGGTCAGTGTGGCAGAGAGCGGAACACGCTCGCGGGGCGCTAACTGCCCTGAGCCATCTCCTGTGCCCAGAGGAGGAGGTGCGTGACAGTGCTGCTCTGCCTCCTGGCTTGAGAGCCCCCAAATGCTTCCTTGGACGTTGAAGCCACCACACCCATTCAGTTTGCAGCTCACCCCTTTCTTCCCCCGTGTGTGCTGCTCCTGATGGGGCTATGTGGTTTACACCAGCTGAGCATTTGAGAGCAGGGGCAGCACGAGTGGCCAGGCTGGCCTTGTCCTTTCGGCCACCATACCCTGCCTTCACATGTTGCCTGGGGCTGTTGCATTTGGCTTGCAGAGAAAGGAGGTCTGTTGGAGCTTTGCAGGGGAACCTGTGTGGGGAGCTGGGCTGTCCTGGGAGAACCAGCCCTGGGGCCCTAGAGCTCCTGGCGCCCAGTTTTGTGGCCCAGGTGGGATTCCTTCGTGTCTTTGTTTCCCTTTGCACAGTACTTTTGGGAGCTGTGGGCGCAGGAGTGAGCTTTCTTGGACTTGAGCTATTTTTGGTGTGTGGGCCAAAGGAGGCAGTGGATAATAAGGGGGGTGACTGCGAGATCCAGTGAGCCGGGGAGCCCCAGTGTGTGCGTCTGCCCTCCTCAGCCGTGTCCAGGCACGCAGCTGCTTCAGTACCACGTTCCTGCAGCACCCTCACCGCTGTGTGCAAGGCCACCGTTGAGGCTTGGAGGAGGTGCAGGGAACCTGCCTAGCTCTGCCTTCTTGCGCTGATTGGGAGGCTGTCCCTCCAGAGCGGCACTGCTGGTTCATGCACGCAAGCCCATGGGCAGCTTTTATTCCTTAACACTCCTTTTGTGTGTTGGTGCATTAAACCTCCTTTTCATCACTGAGTTTCTAAAAATGAGTCTCCTGCACCATAGCACCTGGCAGGTAGCATTAGTGTGCTGCGGTTCCCGAGCTCTCATGTGGGTCCGCTCCATGAGGATCCAAGCAATTCCTGCGTTACCCAGGAGCACCCTTTAAGCCACACAGAGTTCCTTTTTTTTTGACTTATTTTTATTTTGAATGTCTTAACTGACACTTAAACAGTATATTTGTGAGGCCCCATGCCACACCATGCCACCGCATGCCAGCTGCACATCGGTGATGTTCAGATCAGCAGAGACACGTCTGTCTCCTTGAATGGGGGTCACTTTTTTGTTAGATGGGGAACACGTTCACCACCTTTTCCTGGCCACTCAGAATTACCACTTGAAGGAACAAGGCAGGGAGTGTGGACAGCGCCTGGTTGCAGCTCCTGGGCTCCAGCACGGCCAGGGCAATGTTGGAATGCCGGAATGCCAGCTGTGGGGCCCACGCTCCAGAGCCAGGAGCTTTGATGGGGCCTCTGTGCAAGGAGCTCTGATCCGCGCCCTTGTGTGAACGGGGTTCATGGGGTGTGAGGAGAGTGGGGGGGTGCAGTGGCTCCTGAGGCCCGCGGCCACCCCTGCAGGCGTGGTATTGCCCCAGCCGGGGTCCACTCAGCACTGGCTGTGACAGCTCTGCCTTCCTCCCCCAGGGGCTTGCACAGACTGTGTGGTCCTGTCACAGCCAGCCNCCCCGAGAGAAGCGGGTAGGGGCTGGGGCTGCCTGCACTGTGCTCCTGCTTTCCCTGGCTGTGGCCGAGCCTTTCTGGCCAGGTCTCCCTGGACCATTTGCAGTTCTGCGTGTTGCTCAGTGAGAAGCACAATTGCTGCCGGAAGGACAGAGGAAGGACAGAGGACTCGCGCCAGGAAGCAGTGTTGGGGGACATTCGGTAACTGGAGATAGCTTAGCAAGCCATGCTTGAAAGGTTCCTGGGACTCAGAAGGCTGAGGGTGTCCCCGTGGGCCAAAAGCTTGGCGCCGTCCTCAGCGAGCAGCGTGCGGGGGTGTGGGATTTCTGCCACCACACCCTCACCCCATCCTGGGGCCATGCAGTGGGACCGCAGTGGGGGGCAGGAGACACCCACCTGGCTCTACCTGCTTCAGCTCGGAGAAAGGGAGGAGGTCAGAGATGGAGAGAAGCAGCAGCAGTGGCCCGGCCAGAGCCCAGCGTAGGAGTCGCTGCTGAGGTGGTGAAGGCAGAAGCCCAGTTGCTCACCTGACTGGGTGCTGACTCTGCAGCGCAGAGCCTGAGCTGAGCCAGGCCTGCTCACGTGCACCTGCGTGTTCACAGATCCCATGGGGATGCGCATGGTACTGCCAGGCCCTTGGAGGCTGCCGCGTCTAGGTTTCACTTTCCATCAGCCCGTGAGCTGAGTCGCTCCCTGCAAGTAGCACTAATCCCAGGCTTGCAGTGTTGGCATTCGTTCAGAAGACCTGCTCCGGGCCATCAGCGCCTGGGAAGCGTGGCCACTGCTGGGGCCGCCGTCATGGTCAGTTCTCCTGAGGCAGTCGGGGTCCTAGGTGTGCTTCCTGGCTCCTCCCAGCTTGCATGATTGGTGTGTGGGGTGCTGGCTGCCCTGTGAAGTAGAGTCTGGTTGGTCTCTGGGGCTCTGGTTAGCAATCTGTGTTCAGAGCCACAGTGAGGCCATCCATCAGCCGCTCGCCTCCTGTGGCTTTGGGTTTGGAGGGAGCTGGGCAAAGACAGGTGTGGGTGGGCAAGCACACATAGTGTTCCAAAGTACTGCTCCAGTCCTGCATTGGGCACATCCGTAATCCTAGCACTCGGAGGTTTGCAGGTTTGAGCCTGGCCTGAGAGCACTTTACAAGACCCTTTCTCACAATAAAAAAGGACTGGGGATGTAGCCCAGTGAAGGCCCTGGGTTCAAACTCCAACACCTCACACGTACTAATTTCCACACTGAGCACTTGAAGTGGTGTTTCCTCCTGTGGTGGATGAACGAATGGGCCACTCTTAACACCCAGCTGAACTGACTCTGTGGTGCTGTGCGTGGAAGGAGGGGCATTGGCAGCAGCATAGCACCAGACCTGGAGGGGAAGGCTGTGTTCTTGGTTCTCCTGGAGCAGCCTGTCCTGTGGGCTGTCCTGACAGGAACTTGGCTGTTCTCATCATTGGAGGAGCTCAGGTCCTTGCTGTCACTGAGGAGGCTGTGGTACTCTGTGAGGCAGCTCTGGTCCTTGCCTTGGGCATTAATTGCTCCCTGGCTCCAGCGCAGGTCCCTCAGCCTGCTGCACAGGGCCTTCACCCTGCTGGCGCAGACTTTCTAGCTTCCACTTCTGACCTTTGGGCCTTCCTGGTGCAGGTCCTTGGTGCAGACCTGCATGGGATGTTGTCGTGGGCTCTGGACCTCCAGCTGGACCCATGCAGGGCACTGCGTGGGGCTCAGGCCCTCAGCTGGGTTCTTTGGGTCTCCAGTGTGTGGACAGATCTCCCGCAGTCTTCTGCATTTAACTCTTCCGTTGAATGTTATAAAATAATCCTGTAATTCATGGGTCCTGTATTAAATATGTTCCCTTGTAAACCCCACTCCAGAACCTCTCCGTAGTGTTTCACCCTGGGATCAGAGTGTCCCTGATGCCTCTGCCTGCCCCGCTCCTAGGAGCTTGGGCTGAGGCCCGCCCTCCGCGTGGCTGGCCTGGAGTGAGTGCTGTCCCATTGTAGGAGCCCAGTGGAGGGCCCTGGGCATGGCCTTCTTCAGAAGCAGAAGGGGCAACGGAAGGGAAGCCTGGGGAGAAGGGAAAGTGAACCTGTTAGCGCATCAAGTGGTAGTAACTAGGGACCTGCTCCTGAGCTTTGCATTTGAGGTGGCGTGGGCGGGTCCGTCCTGCTGTGCCGCACCAGGCGGGGCACACTCTTCTCCCTTTATTCAGATTTCCTGTGTGTTGGTTTCAGTCGGGGGCTCACTCTGTAGCCCAGGCTGGCCTTGAAGTCAGTATGTAGCCCAGGCTGGGCTCGAAAGGGTGATTCTCCTGCTTGAGCCTCCTCAGTGCAGCGGTATAGGCCTGGGCCTCCGCACCCAGGTTTCTGACATGAAGCTCACAGGGTGGGGGTCATCCATTTTGAAGTCTGTCCCGGAGTATGTCGTGTGTGAGGAGGCCGAGGGCCTGAGTGCCGGATTGTAGCCTGGGGCTGGGCAGGCACTGTCTACAGGGCCTCGCAGGAGAATTCAGAGCCTTCCGGGAGCCCTTCAGCGGAGGGCTCCTTGGTGGAGCTGCCTGGGATTCTGTGGTTCTGTTCTGCCGATCAGGGTCTTCAAGGATTGGGGCCAGTACCGAGGCAGCCTCCCTCAGAGCCTGTGCTCGCTCCTCCCTGCCTTCCTTGCTGTCTTCTCTGCTGCTGGGAGGTGCACCGCTGCTGTTCCCACCCCTAGCTCCATTGTCACCTTGTGCACATCCGGTTCATTCCTTGTGTCTGAAGAAAGGTAGCCCCCAGCCCTGCCTCTGCCAGTGACACCCAGACCCCAAGCAGGTGGGTGGTGCTCTGAAGGTTGGCGGGGGGCACTGAGCAGATGAGAAGTGTGCATTGGCCAGCAGGACCAGGTCCTTCTGCAGATCACTTCTGGTAGAATACAAGGAAGTCCATCCAGACTCTTGGCCAACTCCCTCTGCAGTTCATCTCAGGGTTTAGTCCGGGCTGGGATGGTCACAGAGGCCAGTAGCTGCTCAGTCAGGTGCATGGCGCTTGCCTGGCCGAGGGCCGGATGGGCAGCGGAGGTCCCCACTGCCGAGAGCTTACAGGAGATGGAAATGCTGGTGGCGGCGTCATGCTGTTCGAGTCCTTTTCTCTGTTTTGCCTACTCCTATGTGCTCACCCTGCAGAAGCACCCTTCAGGCTCACAACGTCCTGCCAGAGACCTGCCCTGGCTGTCTCAATGAGGGGACAGAGGTGCAGAGAGACTGTGAGCTGGCCATGGCGACAGCTGGGCAGGCAGGGCCGGGGCTGCCGGGCTGCCTTACCTGGGGCGGGTGTGGCGCAGGTGGCCCGAGAGCATTAGACCCCGCAGCACTTGGGGATTGACGGCCAAGATGCCTGCTGTGGCGGGCTGCTGAGGCCCCGCCTTTCAGGACATTGAGAGCCTGGAGGGTGCTTCTGCAGGGGGAGCTTTCACAGCCCCGGTGTCTTGAGCCGCAGATGGCCTCCTGTCTCCATTTCGTGCCTTTTTCACTGTGTGCTTTATTCATTACATATTCATGTCCAATGATGCCATGTTCCCCTTTTAAGACATGCCTCCTGCTTCCCTGTGGAGGTCCTTCTGTCCTCACTTTCCTGTTTCCTGCCGGCCGCCAGCCCTCTGCCCTCTGTCTCTGACAGGCCCTTTTTGTTTGTGGGTCTGTGTGTCTCTTTCAGTGTTAGTCCTCCGCTCTCTCTCTCTCTCTCTCTGATGCATTCAACTGATGCTGAGAAAACCCGTATGCTTTTTGCAGTCTGACCCCAGAAGCCCTCATAAGTACTCTGAGCCATTCCGGAGTGTTCCCTCATCTCCACCCACTTCTCTCTGTCTGCTTTCTCCAGATTCCGCTCCTCCCAGCCTTCAGGAGCAGTCAGAGGACCCCAGAGGCCAGCCCACGTGACCTACTAGAGCTCTGGGAAGCCCCCAGGCATTTTTCCCAGGGGAGCAACAGCCTGGAAGCCCTGGCTGCCTCGAGGTTCCGCCGCCACAACTCCCAGCAGCAGGCTGTAAGCGTCCTGGACAAATTGATGTCACTAGGAGCCCCATGGTACCTGGGGGAGAAGTTGAGCATCTAACATTGGAGCCCTGTGAAATTATTCCTGTCACCTTGTAGGTGTGTTTTTAATGCAGAGAAGACAAAGGTCATCGTGCATTTTATTAAAGATTTGCCTGTGATTTGGCCTGTGTAGGAATGAGACCACGGGCTGGCTGCTGCGTCCCAGGAATGTTTGGGCAGTGGTCCTAACGTCCTGACATCTCATGACCAGCCACGTTTGTCTCAACAACAAAGCAGTGGAGCCTGCCAGTGCAGAGAGATCTGCTTGTCTCACAGTCTGGAATTGGCAGCCTCCGTGGCCCCCTGACTTTGGGCCGTGGCAGCGCAGCACATCATGGCAGAAGAAACGGCCTCCTGTCCTGGAAGCCCGAGAGCAAGGCACCCGGCCGCACGCACACGGAGAAGCAGGCCTCGCCTCCGCACAGTCCCTCCACCTGCCCAAGTGGCGCCCCAGGGACCCATGGGCCTTTGGGGGGCGTTCAGGGTCTGAGCTGTCCCACCCCTGACCCCCAGCTGCCATTTTTACTCTTAATAAATGTGCAGCTTTATTGAAATGTGATTAATATAGCATAAAATACGCTACCTTTAAGGTGTACGATTCAGTGAGTTTTTAGTATATTCACAGAGTTGCATGACCATGGTCACCATCTAGTGTTAGGACGTTTTGTCGCCCTATAAACACTCCTAGCACCCTGAGCAGACGTTTGCAGGTTCTTCCTCCCCCAATCTTGGAAATCTGTTATTTAACTTTCGCCTCCAAGGAGCTGCTGCTTCCTCCGGCTGTTCTGTACGAATGGAGGCACGTGGTGTGTGTGGGATTTTTACGACTCCTTCAGGGGCGTGACACTCCTGCCTTCATCCAGGTTGCCCCAGGGTCAGAGTTTCCTCACTTTCGAGACTGAATGAAGCTGAGTGTGTTGTGTGTTACTCCTCCTTCTGTTAGGCCTTGCGTCCGGGGACGGATACTCGAGCTGTACCCCTTTTGGGCTGGTGTAACTTCCTGCCTGCAAAACGCGAGGGCTCGTTTTTCCTAGTCCTCGCCAGGA